>SSNS01000087.1:2026684-2091684 GCA_006937985.1 Aphyosemion australe
CATTAGCTTCTGATAGAAAATAGACTCTAGGTGAAACTCTAGGATTAGAAAATCCTGACAGATCTACGTCACACTGTCACTTAACATTCATGGACTCACCCATCTTGACTCACGACGGGGAAGGCTGTTGTTGGTTTAGCGTCCAGGAAACAGCAGAGAACGTCTGGGCTAGTAGAAGCTAACCGTTAGCATTAGCAACTCCACCACACAGCAGAACTCCTCCAGGCTTGTGTTATTAGTGGAGATAAAACATCAACGTTGCAGAGGAAACAGTCAGTGGTAGAGTCGTGTTGCTATTAGCCAATCAGAGGACAGATGTCCAAATATCAGGAAAAAAGACTCAAAATCTTGCCATCTGATGCTCAGCTCTGATGTGGCATTTTTCTAGTTCCGGAAACTGCTGCATTGGAGCTTTTTTTTTTCCCACAGTATGATTTACAAGACATTCATTCTAACTAGAAACCACTGCAAATGTATTGATTAAACAAGTGAACCACACCAAGTTTTTATAACATTTTGGCCTAAACTACACTTAAGGGACAGAACACACTGGTGGTGCACTACCACATCAGATCACCACAATGAATGGCTTGTAAGTCGTACTCTGGGAAAAAAGAGCTCTGGTGCGCAAGTTTCAGGATGGAGAATTCAGTTTGAGGAGAAAGTAGCTTTAGACAACAGGATCTGGAGTCTAACTTCCTGATATGTGGACATCTCTCCTCTGATTGGCTAACAGCAACACAACTCTACCACTGACTCTGTTTCCTCTACAACGTTGATGTTTTATCTCCACAAATAACACAAGCCTGGAGGAGTTCTGCTGTGTGGTGGAGTTGCTAATGCTAACAGGTAGCTTCTACTTGCAAAGACTTTCTGTGCTCTTTCTCCTGGATGCTAAACCAACAACAGCCTCCCCGTCGCGAGCCAATATGGGTGAGTCCAAGCGACAGCTTAACGTAGAGCAATCAGGCTTTTCTAATCCTAGAGTTTCCCCATCTATTTTCTATCAGAAGCTAATGCAGGAGATAGGTGGAGGAGACTGTTTTCACATTCAGCCTGCATGTTAAACTGAGATTGACAGATCATTTTTAAAAATAATAAGTAAAAAAAGTTTTTTCAGTGCCCTGCTGAAAAAACAGCATAGACCAGCATAGATGTTACCAGCATATGTTGTGTTTGGTGCTGGTATGCTGGTCAACCAGCACCAAACACAACATATACTGGTAACCAGCTATGCTGGTCTATGCTGTTTTTTCAGCAGGGTGAATAATGACCTCTTGAGGCTAAAATCCTTGCCAAATTTCATATAATTATTTTGTCCAATGATTGATAATTTGCAAATGACAAAAAAAATCACAATGTGCTTGGTCCCTCATGATGTCTTGAAGGTCCAACTTCTTTGTGGATACAAAACTATTTAAGTTGGTTAACAATATCTTTAGCAGTTTTGCAGATTGCTAAAAAATGTTTTCTTCCCCCCTTTCTTCTGGAATGAAAAAAGGACATTGTCATAAAATTATCTCAGCCAGGGCACTGCACATTGCAAACCTGCTGTATGACTGTTTGTTTTGAGAGGTGTCATCCTATGCCAGTGTGGTTTAATATTCATAAGTTATGTCATCTAAAGAAATTTGACATTTTTCCACTTTACAGAGAGACTGGGAGATGCTGCTTTACTGGTGCTGCCAGTGCTTCTCCCATCTGCACCATTTAAAGTTGGTAGGAGAGTTTTTCGACCAAGCAGCCTGGAGAGTCGCAAGGCCTTCATTGACATCCAGCCTGTGAGTTCATTATTTTTACAGCCTGCTCCAAATATGCATCCACAATAGTTATGAAAGCATATTTTTATGCCTAAACATCTCCATTGGTTTTTCTTGCTTTAAACACAGTATAGTGATGTTTCTTTACCTTAATTTACTGACGGTTTCGGCGACTCACTGCCGCCATCTTCAGAGTCATGCCCTGAAGAGCGTGGGCATGACTCTGAAGATGGCGGCAGTGAGTCGCCGAAACAGTCAGTAAATTAAGGTAAAGAAACATCACTATACTGTGTTTAAAGCAAGAAAAACCAATGGAGATGGAAAATAAACACAGGAAGAACATAAGAAGTTTTATGCCTAAACATGTTCCCTTTCTTTCTCTTTTTTGATCCCCTTCTCAGGCTGGAACAAACATGGTGGAATACCTCAACGGGGCCACTACAGAATACCCGTATGTCCTTGTGCTTGGGGAGGACTAACAAAGCTCCCAAGCATTTGTGATCATCGGTGGGACTGCTCTGGAATACCCATCACTTTTGGGTGCAATTGATGGTTGTTTTAAAACATTTTTCGTGTTTGACGTTAACTACCCAAAAGCATGTGCACAGATTTGGGAGTTCATTCAGACCGTCATCTTTGAAATCCCAGGACACGAATCAAATGCAGTGAAACTACTGAGAGCTCAGTTGGCAGTGATGTAAGGTTGACATTTTGGTACTGGTAAGTTAGCATTCTTGAAATATGTTAATGGACATTTTGCAGTTGTTCCAATGTGTGTTTTAAAGACATTACAATTTTGAACACTTAAGATGCATAATTGCATTGAAAAATATATTTATTCAGACTGAATGAGCTAAACATGTTAAAGAAATGAATGTTTTTTTAAATCTGCTTATCTACAATTTCATTGTTTTTCTAAAATGTAGGATTTTATTGGTCAATAAATAATTGATTGACACATGGCTCTCTCATTATGTTCATTTTTGTTTATTTAGATATTTATTTAGTGTTTTTATTTTCAATAACATTTTATTGTGGAATTGGGTCATTTTAACCCAAGTATTAGTAATTTAATAACCCAGGTGTTGGGTTTTCTTTTTAACCCACTTTTGGGTAACCTTAACTGTACAGTTGGGTCATTTTAACCCATTTTTAGGGTAGAAAACATAACCCAATATACTGGGTCAAATCAATAACCCAACCCCCTGGGTTAAAATAACCCATGGTTGGCTCGGTCCTTTTCTCACCCAGCACTTGGGTTACAAAGCAACCCAAGTTGGGTTATTTTTAACCCAGCCGTTTTAAGAGTGTATGNATACTGGTAACCAGCTATGCTGGTCTATGCTGTTTTTTCAGCAGGGTGAATAATGACCTCTTGAGGCTAAAATCCTTGCCAAATTTCATATAATTATTTTGTCCAATGATTGATAATTTGCAAATGACAAAAAAAATCACAATGTGCTTGGTCCCTCATGATGTCTTGAAGGTCCAACTTCTTTGTGGATACAAAACTATTTAAGTTGGTTAACAATATCTTTAGCAGTTTTGCAGATTGCTAAAAAATGTTTTCTTCCCCCCTTTCTTCTGGAATGAAAAAAGGACATTGTCATAAAATTATCTCAGCCAGGGCACTGCACATTGCAAACCTGCTGTATGACTGTTTGTTTTGAGAGGTGTCATCCTATGCCAGTGTGGTTTAATATTCATAAGTTATGTCATCTAAAGAAATTTGACATTTTTCCACTTTACAGAGAGACTGGGAGATGCTGCTTTACTGGTGCTGCCAGTGCTTCTCCCATCTGCACCATTTAAAGTTGGTAGGAGAGTTTTTCGACCAAGCAGCCTGGAGAGTCGCAAGGCCTTCATTGACATCCAGCCTGTGAGTTCATTATTTTTACAGCCTGCTCCAAATATGCATCCACAATAGTTATGAAAGCATATTTTTATGCCTAAACATCTCCATTGGTTTTTCTTGCTTTAAACACAGTATAGTGATGTTTCTTTACCTTAATTTACTGACGGTTTCGGCGACTCACTGCCGCCATCTTCAGAGTCATGCCCTGAAGAGCGTGGGCATGACTCTGAAGATGGCGGCAGTGAGTCGCCGAAACAGTCAGTAAATTAAGGTAAAGAAACATCACTATACTGTGTTTAAAGCAAGAAAAACCAATGGAGATGGAAAATAAACACAGGAAGAACATAAGAAGTTTTATGCCTAAACATGTTCCCTTTCTTTCTCTTTTTTGATCCCCTTCTCAGGCTGGAACAAACATGGTGGAATACCTCAACGGGGCCACTACAGAATACCCGTATGTCCTTGTGCTTGGGGAGGACTAACAAAGCTCCCAAGCATTTGTGATCATCGGTGGGACTGCTCTGGAATACCCATCACTTTTGGGTGCAATTGATGGTTGTTTTAAAACATTTTTCGTGTTTGACGTTAACTACCCAAAAGCATGTGCACAGATTTGGGAGTTCATTCAGACCGTCATCTTTGAAATCCCAGGACACGAATCAAATGCAGTGAAACTACTGAGAGCTCAGTTGGCAGTGATGTAAGGTTGACATTTTGGTACTGGTAAGTTAGCATTCTTGAAATATGTTAATGGACATTTTGCAGTTGTTCCAATGTGTGTTTTAAAGACATTAAAATTTTGAACACTTAAGATGCATAATTGCATTGAAAAATATATTTATTCAGACTGAATGAGCTAAACATGTTAAAGAAATGAATGTTTTTTTAAATCTGCTTATCTACAATTTCATTGTTTTTCTAAAATGTAGGATTTTATTGGTCAATAAATAATTGATTGACACATGGCTCTCTCATTATGTTCATTTTTGTTTATTTAGATATTTATTTAGTGTTTTTATTTTCAATAACATTTTATTGTGGAATTGGGTCATTTTAACCCAAGTATTAGTAATTTAATAACCCAGGTGTTGGGTTTTCTTTTTAACCCACTTTTGGGTAACCTTAACTGTACAGTTGGGTCATTTTAACCCATTTTTAGGGTAGAAAACATAACCCAATATACTGGGTCAAATCAATAACCCAACCCCCTGGGTTAAAATAACCCATGGTTGGCTCGGTCCTTTTCTCACCCAGCACTTGGGTTACAAAGCAACCCAAGTTGGGTTATTTTTAACCCAGCCGTTTTAAGAGTGTATACACATAGGCAGTAATCTACTATTGTAATCTTAGATCACTAAAAAACCACAAATAAAAGATGAAAACAAACTTGGTACCAGCACTATGCAGCATACTGTAAGAGACACAGACAACAATGTGAATCCGGTATTGCACAATTATAGAACACATGAATATTGCATTGGTGTCATTGTGTACCAGGATGATACCAGTACAGCTTAAACTGAACAGTTCTACACTCTTACTGCAGAGGGGATGAAAGATCTACGATAGCGCTCAGTTTTACATCTGGGATGTCTCAGTCTACCTCTGGAGGAGCTGAAATGGGGAAATAAGAACAGAACCACCTCTCACGTGCAAGAGAGAGCTGCTGTTGGAGGAGCAGTGGCTCAACTCTGAGCCCCTCCTGGATATCAGAGCTTCTCAGCTTAGAGCAGCCTGAGCGGGAGATGGGTGGGCGTGGCCAGATCCAGCTTATTTTCTTAAGCAGCAGGACCCTGAAATGGCTCATTCTGGAATGTCCTGAAACTGTCAAGAATAAAGCTGCAGAAATTACTTCATATGAGATGGATTTTTAGGGGGGGTCCTGGAGGGTGCGTGGGAGTTCACCCAACCAATCTACATGTGTTTTGGGGATTTGGAGAAGGCGTTCAACCACGACCCTCGGGGGCCCTGTGGGGGGTACTCTGGGAGTATGGGGTACCAGGCCCTTTGATAAGGGCTGTTAGGTCCCTGTACGACCAGAGCTTGGTCCACATAGCCGGCAGTAAGTCGAGCTCGTTTCCGGTGAGAGTTGGACTCCACCAAGGCTGCCCTTTGTCACCGATTCTGTTCATAACTTTTATGGACAGGATTTCTAGGTGCAGCCAAGGTGGTGAGGGGATCTGTTATGGTGGCCTAAGGATCAGGTCTCTGCTTTTTGCAGATGATGTGGTCCTGTTGGCTTAATCAGAACGTGATCTCCGGCTTTCGCTGGAGCAGTTCGCAGCCGGGTGTGAAGCAGCTGGGATGAGAATCAGCTCCTCTAAATCCGAGACCATGGTCTTGAGTCGGAAAAGGGTAGAATGCCTTTTCCAGGTCAGGGGCGAGGTCCCGCCCCAAGTGGAGGAGTTCAAGTATCTCGAAGTGTTGTTCATGAGTGAGGGAAAGATGGAGCACGAGATTGATGGGCGGAAGCAGTGATGCGGGCATTGTACCGGTCTGTCATGGTGAAGAGAGAGCTGAGTCGGAAGGCTTTGGGTAGTGACCGAAAGAACAAGATCGTGGATACAAACGGCTGAAATGAGTTTTCTCCACAGGGTGGCTGGGCTCTCCCTTAGAGATAGGGTGAGAAGCTCAGTCATCCGGGAGGGGCGTGGAGTAGACCCGCTGCTCCTCCACATCGAGAGGAGCCAGTTGGGGTGACTCGGGCATCTGGTTAGGATGCCTCCTGGACGCCTCCCTGGTGAGGTTTTCCGGGAACGTCCAACCAGGAGGAGACCCAAAGGAAGACCCAGGACACGCTGTAGGGACTTTGTTTTTCGGCTGGCCAGGGAACGCCTTGGGATTCCCCCAATGGAGCTGGCCCAAGTGGCTGGGGAGAGGGGGGTCTGGGCCTCTCTGCTTAGGCTGCTGCCCCCACGACCTAAGTCCAGATAAGCGGAAGAGGATGGATGGATTAAAGGAGTGAGCAGTGACTGACAGATTTCTTAAATCTGAACAAAGTAATTCTGAATAAAGTTTCCAGCTGAAATCAGATAAGCTTTTTTTTATTTATTGAACCTGTCTTGAAATTACAAGTTGACCATTATTATTTGAAAATGTTTAATTAAAAAAGGCTTGTTTTTTTTTCAATAAGTTGATTTATGTTATCAACACATGAAAGTTGTAGTCAATTCCAAAGTTTTCTTTCTTTTTCTTTTAGTCTGTGTGTTCATGATTAAACTGTTAGTTTATTACTATCATGCTTATTTATCTTCTCCTCCCTGTAGAAATAGTCCTCACTATCTTCTGTTGTCACACACTGGTCCAAAGTCTCTGTGTGCTCCTGTTATTTTGTTTTCTGCACTGACAGCTTTTCCTTGTTTCCCTATAAAGCTTTGGTCCCACTTGACTGCCACCACTTTCATCAGTCATGTTGGGTCAACTGAACATTCACCTCACAACAATCACAACTTTCAAGGTAAAATAGGAGATACTGATCATCTGTTCTGCAGCAGCAGCCCTGCATCCATCTGACAGTTTTAGTGCATATCAGCTGTTATCGTTACAGACAGGAGGAAACTTGTCAGCACAATATAATTATCACAAGAAAATTAGCTTTGATACACAGAGATAAAAGTTTAAATGAAGTTATTCTTATTGAGATCTTTAGAAGAATATTAGTTACCTACTTCAGCACAACAGCAAGTGTGATTTTACCTAACTTTATTTTCCTTATGTTGGGAGCACAGGTCAGAGGAAAATAAAAGTACATCCTTCAACAGTAGTGGATCTGCATTGTGAAGGTGGCTCAAAATTAGGGACGTTTGATATTATTTACAATATTGGCAATAAAATTAAATATTAGAAATGATCAATATGAGTTTTTATCCTTTTAATGACACAACTTTTACATGCTATATATCAAACTCATCTTCTTTTCACACTCAAAATGTCAAAATATGACAGATCTGAGGGATAATTTATGATTTATTTGTATTTATTTAGAAAAGTGAGGTTAAAAAGCGGTAAACTTTGGACACGGTCGTCTGGTTGCCGCTGGCCTTGTCCAAATATATAGCTTCCATCAACCCTGAAGACCTTTCACTGGTCATTCATGAACTTGCCATTTTGCCCAACAATCCATTTTCCATTTCATTGGTCTCCAGTTCTTGAGCATTCAACATGGATTCCATAGACTGGATTTGGATTTGTGGCGCATTCTTCAGTGAAGCAAAATTAGGAGACATGCCCTAATCATTCTCCTGCACCTCTTTTACTTTTAGACTTATTTCAGCAATTTGCAGAGAGAAACCTGTAGCAAGGCAAGCTGCCAGCCCACAGCTCAGGACCCAACCAACTCCCGTTGTTGATATGTTTGTTTGTTTGTTTGTTTGTTTGTTTGTATGTATGTTTGTTTGTTTGTTTGTTTGTTTGTTTGTTTGTTTGTTGTTTGTCAAAAGTGGCCTAACTCAAATTGAAGTTGTCATATCTTGCACAGATAATGTTTAAAGTTTAAGCATGAATGGTAGGTGATGTGATGTTAGCTACCTAAAATGATTTTGTTTTTCTGTTTTATGTGGGAACCCTCCATATAGTGATATCACTTTATATCAGAATTAGAGCTATATTGGATAATGGTAAAAAAAAATCTGGAGTAATCAAGAATGATTTGAATAAGGATAAATGTTCCAAACACCATAACAGCTGACAGCTGAAAAGAATAGATGAGTGGTTGGGTTTATACATGCAAAAGTATAATTTTCCCCCTAAACACCAGAACTAAGCTCCTCCATCCATCCAACAGGTCCAGCTGGAAGCCCAGACATCTTCCTTTAGAGACACTATCAACCCCTCCCATGGTTTTCCTGGGCATTCCCGTTCAAGAGAGGATACAAACTCTCTACTGAGTTCTAGGCTGTGGGACGTACTCAGAAAACCTCCTGATAGAGGAGACCAGGAGCCATCCTTATCAGAACCACCTCAGCTGCCTCCTCTTGATGAAGAGGAGCAACAACTCCCCCCTTGCATCATAAAGCTGTGGCTTATTTCAGCCATTTGTATCTGGGAGTTCATTGTTCTGGTCATGATCTAAATCACATGACCATAGCTGAGAGTTATGTCATAGATAAATCAATCAAACTTTATTTCATGTCCATACTCTAAAAAACCCAATAAAATAATAAATACATTAAAAAATAAAACAGAATAAAAGATAAAAAGATAAAGAAGTAAACTGAGAGCTTTTCCTATTGGTCCAGCTCCTTCTTTACCAGGACCAACTGGAGCAACACACTTATTACTGCAGATGAAGGCCTGATCCATTGGTACCATCACTCATGAACAAGACAACAACATGCCAACCCAAAGGAGCATTCTGCCTTATTGGCCTTAGATTTTAAAAAGCTGACTCTCATCTTGACCACATCACACTTGGCTGCACATTGCCCCAGAGCATTGAGGTTATGATGAAGGTCATGGCTTAAAGACCACTAAAGAACATCCTTTTACAAAGATAAGACCTCGAGGTTCCTGAACCAGATATCCTCCCTCAAGGCTTTAAGTTCCTATCCATGAAAAACTGAGCTTAGCTGAATAAAAATCTATTTTGCGAACATGTTCTGACTGAAGAAGTTACACAAAACACTTTCTGATGAGGATATTTTTGTAAATATTAGTCAATTATTAGGCTTGAAGTTCTTGTAGAAAAACTAATGCAAGAGATGTAAATAATTCTGACACCCTTCCAAGGTTTATTTGAAATCATAAAATGAGGCAATTCATATAAATAATACCTGAAGTGTTCCCTGATAATCTAAAACTCTACAAAAATGAAAAACAAAAGGGATCAACGTAGAAAATCCACCAAGACCAGTCAATGGAAAATAATGCTGAAAAGAAGAGAAACCAGAAGGAAAAAATACCCCCATGCCCCACTTAAAAAGCCTTGTTAAGGCTAATCTCCATTTGCTTCTCACCTCCTGTCCTTCCATCCAGAAGTGTGACTGGATTCTGTGCCAGCGCAGAAGACCAGAAAACCCCAGAGGAATCAGGAGGAACGGCTGTGTGGAGAAAGATGTGTGCTTATGTCTTTAGGTTGGAGCTGAGTTAGGCCGTTCCATAGGGAGGTGGAAAGAATCATCTGCCTGTGGTGGCTACACTACAGCATGTGTGCACCAGAGTTGGGTTGCAATAATCACATGACAATCGCGTTAAGAAGATCCTACAGCTGCCTCGGTCCTTAAGCTGCACACTAACATACACATACAAATGCACTTGCTGCCTGTCAGACTTTAATGCAACTATATTGCTTCTGGGAGCGAAACCAGAGAGCGGTTCAGCGTTTCCAAGCAAAGCTCAGATGAGCATTTAAGTCTCAGAAGCAAAAACGCTTGATGATGCTGTGATGCAAGCCGACAACTCCCCGCAAATAGACTTAGATAAAAGCTACAGAGGCTTAATCGAAACCATTCCTACCGCGGCTGAGAGTGAATTAATGTTTCATTGTTGCATTGCCACCACTTCAGCAGATTCCAAACATTCACTTTTGATGACTTTTACTTTTTTAATTATCATCTACCTGCACTCACCCCTCTCTTGGGCCAACATCAACATGCAGCTGCAGCCTATTAAACTGCTCAGTAAAGAACAGATAAGGGGGTCAAGCCTGAAATATAACGCGGATCGGATGAACACAATGCAGGCGTGGCTGGACATCTCTCTCAGCTATTTTGTGCCGGGTGATGGTGCAGGAGGGAAGCTGCAGGGAAATGCATTATGCAATCTTTCTCTAATCACTCAAACGTGAAGGAGCCCATCCTGCTCCAGAATATGCTGATGTGCACCACAATCCATCCCACAGGCTGTAATTTTGAATGTCACACACCCAACAAACAGATCCCCTACCTCTAAGCTACTTCAGCCAGATTCTATTTTTGAATAAAAGACCCCAATCGCATGGACTGCAGGATCATCATTTTCTCTGTCTCAGGGACAAATCACCAGATTCGGGATGGACTGAGACAAACACCTCCTGAATCCCACTAATCAGACCCCTACTGGGAGTACTGGAAGGAGCTGCATGCACAAACCCCGTTCAAAATCTGTGAAACCCCAACACAGTCAGTGAACGATTAAAAAAATGATTATTTTCATTTTTATTTTAAAAAAATACCAAATTCAACACTTCTAACAGGCTGATCTCCTGCTAGAGCTCTGACTCCGTCACGCTTTCAAGACACAGCCTTTTAAATTTCCCTCAGTTCAAGGACAAATCAGCAAAGCTGCAGCAAATCTCTGCAGAAGAGAAAGACATAAAAGGAGCCGATTGAAGGAGTTTATCCCACGTGTTACACAGAAACTCAACCTTTCCTCTCAGCTATTAGCCTGTGTCGGGTTTCAGGCTCTGCGAAGACGGTGACTCTACACGATGGGATGAGGCAGATTAAAAACACATCATGCTGTTCCCAACGGAAGACCACATCTGCAACATTATCTTCACATCTGGAATTAAATTGTAAATAATATTTAAAACATTTTCAAGAAATTCTGAAGTGTGACAATGCAGCTAATTCTTGGCATTTAAATCTCAGCACACATCAACTTAATTACATAAATCCTGATGGTTATTTGCAAAATATTTAATTTAATCATCTAAGTTATGAAAAAACAGCACATAAGAATATATGTGCAACCTGTATAAAAGTGTAAAAACAACCAAGATCTACAGAAAGGTTAAAGCTCTCTTTAGTGGCTTATTAGGGTTACCATGGTAACAGCACACCTGTAAGACACACAGGAGCACTGACTTGCTACCAATAGAAATTGAGCGTCCGATGAAACTAAAATTTGTGTCTAAATGTTTTTAAAGTTGTGAACGTTAGAAAGGTCTGGTGGTCACACAGTTACGTTTTTATTTCTCAAAAGTGTTTCTTGTAGGAGGTATGACTGTAGCCGCTTTCATAAAACAATGCCACCAATTTGCCGCACTGGCGTAGGGTGTGCCGAGGCAACCGGTGCAATGCGTCTCAACTCGGACACGTGAGCGCATTAATATCGTCCATGGTGTGTTCTGTGTTGTAACCTAACGTCGCGCTAATGAAACACAACTCGAGTGCATTCGGGCTGTGATCATGTTGGGAGAACCGGTTTAGGGTTCAGTTTTTAGTGCGCACTGCTGCGGAGGAGCGCAGAGATGGACACCAGCTGTAAGAAACAGCGACTGTCAGGATGATCAGATCATCAGACTCGTCTCCTTTTTAGGGACAGAGAGAAATTAAAACTTCTATCAACATGGTGCTGCTGTGTCAGAAGTTCTAAACTTTATTATTCTCTTTCATGGGCCAACTTGATGTTAAATTCAACTTTAACCTGAGGTCCGAATTCTATTTGGCGTGTTTTAAAAGAAAAACATTTCTATCTATTAGATTAGTCAACTCAAAAATGTGAACAAAATATTATGGATAAAAATACATTTCTATTGAAATGTTGACAAATTTCCCACAACAAAAGAAAGAAGGAACATTTTTAAACTTAAAGTCAGTATCAAGTGTCTCTAAATAATAACAAAAAGGTCTAAATTAAAGAGAATAAAATATTAGGTATGTATGTGGACACAGGGTCTCTGGATATTAAGACAACTGGAGGAAGCTTTAGGTTTACTTTCAGTTACAGTCGATGATATTCTTGTTTTCCACATCTGCTTCTCCTCAGACACAATCAGGAGTCAAAAGTCCCCCAAAAAAGTCAAAATGTCCCCAAAAGACATTGAAGTTTTTAGTTTGCTGGTTAGTCAAAGAGATCCATCAGCTGGCTATCATTAAATCCTAATTCAGTCCACAGACACATGCTGGTATTATTATTATTATTATTATCAGCAAATATAAAATAAACATCCAACATTTTTATTGGAAGTTTATTCATTTTTAATGTTTTAATATTGTCTGTTTTAAACAGAGCCTGGTCTATGCTTGTACACATGTCTGAAATTCAGATCATGAGATCATTGGGTTAAAAAAGCTATAGGCCAGATTTCCCTTTCTGTGTTATTTATTGATGTTAATGATAATTTAGTTTGCTTTTAAAGCTCATATTTCACTAGTTACATTAGAAACAACATCATTACAACTCAATAACCTGCTAAAATGCACTAGAAACGACGTCTTCCTCACAAATGTTTTTTAATCAATATGAGTACCCTGCTCCCCCCCCCCATCATAGGTCAGATCCATTTACGATCACACAACTTTTTTCACAGTAGTATTTGGTTATTTGATTCCTCAAGATGTTATTGGGGGGGGCCTAAAGCAACACCTGCACAGGGGCCCAGCTCAACCTTGCTACGCCACTGATTTGCCGCAAAGCATCAGGGAGCCTTTGGTCGTTCAGAAGTGGTCCGACTGTGGTGGTAATGTGGCATGATCGTGTGTTTTTCACAAAAGATTACACAATGCCGGTACAAAGGGGGTGTGGGGGTGTTCTCTGCGCTGTCACATTCATCCTTTTAGCTTGGAGATAATTTGCTTTTTATTGCCACTGAAGTCAGGCTCCTCATAGTCCCCATGAACTGTCTGGTGATCTGAGCTCCAGCTCTAAAGAAGAGAAAGAGCTCTGCACCGCTCCAGTTTGCCATCTCTGCTGCTGTTTAAAAAAGTGAAACTTATGCCCGTGTTTACTTTCATTTTCAATATAGTTACTGGCCGGGGCTTGGCGCTAATCCCACACGTGATCATGACATGATCTTCATTCACAAGTCTGGCTTTGAGGTAATATTACTACCAAGCCTGGCAGCACAAAAGTCACTAAATTCCTGCATCACCATGCCGTCACGTTGTTTTCATAAGACACAGCGGGTCAGCAGTATTACGCTGATCTGCCCGCATGGTTGTCTTATGAAAACGGCTTGTTTGAAAATTCTCTTCATCACCAGAAGGAGGTGGGGGGCGGGGTTTATGTAATGGAATGGTTCACACCCTGCACTTTGGAGGAATTTGATGGAAATCGACAAGTCCTGTAGGATTTTGAGACAAAGTGGGTAAGAAGTGACAAAACAATCCTGTTTCGATGCATAATTCATATCTGTATGAAAAAAATTGCAGACGTAAGAAAGGATTGTTTACGAATGTTTGGAAATTTTAGACGGTGTAAAGCCATACTATGCAACTTTTTCATATTTTTAAATCATGTTCTTGAGTAAGCATGTGCTAAAATGACCCTTTACAGGGTTAATGAAATGTGACTCAGACCCCCACCTCACTCTGTGGTCAGAATATCGCACTTGCAACTTCAGAGTGCCGGTCATGTCTCTGTTGGGCTTAGTAAAGTGGAGCTGACATGCCTGGTTCTGCAGTCTGCTTCCAGCATGTTTCCTGCATGTTTTAGATCATGAACACAGCTGATTTGTTTGATTTAGTGATGAACCGCTCCTGTAGACACTAATGAAGGCTGAGGAGACGTTTCAGCAGTTAGATTAAGGTGTTAAAAAGACGAACGCATAGCCAGGAAATAAGTTTCACTTTTCCTTTCGCTAACGGACACTAGGGGGTGCTAAAAGCAAGCCAAAACCTCCAAGTGTGCCTTTAACAAGTCAGAGTGCCTGACATATTCTAAAATATACACAAATTATACTTTTTAAATGAATAATTTGTAAAAACTGGAAAAATACATGAAAATATCAGTTTATAGACAAAAAGTCCAACTCTGAGTTAAAGTTCTGCCGTGTCTGCATTATTGGGCTCCAAAGTGAGCTAGATTATCACATGAGACAGAGATGGTGTGCTTTTTTTTTTATAAATGTTGTCTTCTGCAAATGATTTAGAATTATAAAAAGTCAGAGCTCAATATTTGTGATTGAGCTGTACTTTTAGTGTACTTTTATGTGTTTTCCCAAAAGCTTTAGAATTAGAATTAGACCAAAATCAGGATATAAGATGATCAATGATGTACGATTGATGAGCCTGAAAGGCCTTTAAACAATAAATAAATAAAAACATTCACACCATTGATGAATATGTGTGTTTTTGGTAATGATGTAATGTTCCAGACAAATAAGTAAAACTTGTCACAACCTGAAAATGCTAAAACGATATTTTCCATTATCTGGATGTCTGTCTTTTTTCTTAGTTTTCTTGATGTATTGAACATAATCGTTGCTCAAACCAGGGTTCTGTATAGAATCTGTGTTATTTTCTTATTATTTTTGGTCATAAGCGTATAAATAATATACCTTCTTCAGTCCTCATCATGTCTCATAATTTCCAAACATACAGATTAAACATGAAGCTCAATGAAAGGATGCAGCAATAACAGGTGGGAGGGGAGGATCTAAATCTGGAGTATTTTCAACATCCTGATCTTCTATTTTCACAGTGCTGTGGCCCCCACAGTGACAAGGTGTCATCCTATCGCTCCAGCACACAAACACCAAACTACATCAACCTAAACCGTAAAAATATATCAGGAAACATGACCTGATGTGTCAAGGCTTCAGGGCTTCGTTCATGCTGCAGGATCTGAACCGACACGCTCAAAATGCAAAGTAGTGACATGCAACATGCTGCTATTTCAGGAGCCAAGGCAGGTATCTGACTAAAGTTTTACTGCAGCATTAATCTACTCTTTGTATTTTTAGTCCGATTCCCAGGAGAGCTGAATAAGGAACCCAGTTTACAGTTTGCAGATTAGAGGAACAGAGGACAGCTGCACCATAAAAATAGAAAAGGATGTTTGGATGTGTTTTTACAGATAAGAGAAAGGAGAATAAAGGATCTTATATTGTACTAAATTCAATAGCTCAGGTGCAAACAGGAACAAAAATACTTTCACGTCACCTTTAGTATAATAATCACATGACAGTAAATCCTATTGTTTTTATTTATGGTATAAATAAAAAGTCAGTGCTTTTACCTACAGTTACAACCTTGACCTCTGACCTGTGGTTATAAACCACAATGCCGTCCACAGGGATGAAATAATCTGAGTTTACACGGATGACTGCTTCACACTTCACAGCAGCTCTGAAGGCTGATCACTTATGATTCAGGTCTTCTTCAGGGATTTTATTCTCAGTGTGTCTGAGATAAGTGTCTGTTTCTGCGTCAGGAGCATGCTGATGAAGTTCTCAGTCATCCAGGTGGGAGCAGGTTGGAGAGAAAGGTAGACGCTCAGACAAAGAAATCCTTTTTTCTAGGAGTTGTGCAGCAGCCAACACCCACATACACAACTCCATAGGGAGTTTTATTAAGAAAAAAAACATTATTATTATTATTGTTGTTGTTGTTGTTGTTGTTGTTTTTGTTTGACACAATAGACAAACTGATGTCTCGTTTATACTGAGAGCAGCTCTTGTTGTGGTGCGTGACGTGCGGTCCGGAACTCCCTGAGGAATTTCAGGATAAACTAACTCTAGCTTCCACTGATCCATCACATGAACAGCAGCACAAACACAATCCAACATGACTGATGATTTAAATTATACTGTTGTTACTTCCTGTGGGAAGTGGGTCATGGCTTCCTCCACATTGGAAGTAAAATGAGTTTGTTTTGTAACAAAAGCGCACAAATGAGTCGGTGTCAGGTGTTAAATGCTGTCGGTATTCCCTACCGTCCCAATCAGGATAAACATAGCGACAAAAAGAAGGAAAGGTTCGCGTTCCGGTGAGTGACGCGCCGGTCTTACCTTGCGCTGCGAGGACCACCAGCAGGAGGACGGCTGTTAGTTTCCCGGAGAAATTCATGGAGACATCAGAGCCTGGCTGTGCTTTTATTCTGGATAGTTAAAGGTGAGATGCTGAACAACAGATTCCCGTCTCTGATCTGAGAAACACGCAGATCAGAACATCTTTTTCCGTTGCGCTACCGAGGCGTGGAGAGGTCGGTGCGCTCTGCCGACTTGGACAACTTCTGCTCGTCCCGCCTCCCCCCTACACACACACACACACACACACACACACACACACACACACATACACACACACACACACACACACCTCGGCCGCAGTGACCTGACTCACAGTGACTCAGATGTGACGTTTGGCAATGATGACCAGATTCAGGGTTCTGTCAAAAATGCGCTCCAGAAGATGCAGATTTGTGTTAATTAGTCGTTATTATAAACTGACTGCCTTGTTAATTCAAGAGCATCAACCCCACACACACACACACACACACACACACACACACACACACACACACACACACACACACACACACACACACCTGCTGTCCAGAACAACTCGTTTTCATCACTGAGCTGTAAATGACCCATTTAGTCACTTAATTGATTTTGTAGGCATAACAATCATCAAGCAGCACGAGCTGCTTTCTGGGGCTGCAGAGGCTGCTGCTCATTTCAAATAATGGAAAGATATTGATGCACTGCAGCTCTGAATGGAGGAGCTCAGGAAGCATGCATGCCCAAAGGCTCATCTTTACATTTATTGAAAACAGAAGATTTTCTAGAATCTGTGCAACTTTTATTTTGAGAAATTTGGCTAAATACTAATCTGTCACTTAAAGAAGTTTCCAATTTTCTAAACCCGTGTCACTCATGCACACTGCTTTTGATCAGCTAACAATAACCAACATGAAAGAAACACATTTTCAGTCTATTGAGAACCTTGTGCCAAACATGGCCGTACACATCCACAGATCCTTTTGCTTTTATGCAGAACAAGATGTTATTTTCTGATTTTGACAACCTGTGTGAGCATACAAGACAACTGTAGCACACATATATATATATATATCTATATATATATATAATGTTAGCGTAAAAACATTCATGAAGATTAGATGGTTTGAGAGTTGAGTGAAACAGAAGAGCCTGACACAGTATGTGCTGTTTATATAAGTGAAACTGATCGTTTTATTATCTGTTTACATAATGAAACCCTCAACCAACCAAGAAAAACTGGAATAATAACAGGAATAAGTGAGTTAAGAGTTCCTGAAGGTGGAAGGAGCAAAAGAGTAAAGTGTGAGATGTGATCATCCTGGATCTCAGAGCAGCTGATCATAAGAGTGGAGGGCCTCAGTGAAACAGAACCAGTGTTTCAGTAACACTTTACGATATATTAATGTTACTTAGTGTATTATTAAGCATTAATAATCAAAAGATCCCTTTATTAATGTTCCTAAGTTGTCCTGGGGGGGGGGGCGCTTAGTAATGCATTACTTAATATTAACATTAATATTAAGCAGGTGTTAATACTTTATTTAATAGTTTATTAATGCACTAAGTAATGTTAATAAAGGGACCCTTATTGTAAAGCGTTACTGGTGTTTCTATATCTGCAGGTTTTTTATTATATTTGTAAAACTAGATAGAAAAAGGCTGGGGCGGAGTCACACTTTTACACTCATGTGGTTGAAACAGCCGTAATGTTGCCTTTTGTCATTTTAAGAACCAATTCTGTCTTTTTTAACAAGTATTTTCTGTCTGTTTTCCAGATCTTCAGCAACAGCTTAAACTGTGAGAACGTTTCCATCTAAGAAAAAAATCTGAACATAATTGATAATCGTCTAAAAATGACCTTCTACTATTTGATTTTAAAGGGAGACAACTTGTAGGTTAAATACAGATGTTTGAAGAACATCTGCTACTGAGCTCATTTAAAGACAGAAAATTAACTTTAAATATTTAGTCCTCACATGAAACATGTTTTATTTGCAGCTGCTTTTTGTTGATGTTAGTCTTAATTTAAGAAAGGAAGAAAAATTAAATCATGATTATATAAACTTAATAATAAAAATCCGGGCATGGGAGGAGTTTGGTGAGACCATGGAACAAGACTTCCGTATGGCTTCGAGGAGATTCTGGTCCACCATCCGGCGCCTCAGGAGGGGAAAGCAGTGCACTACCAACACTGTTTACAGTGGGGAGGGTGTGCTGCTGACCTCGACTCGGGATGTTGTGAATCAGTGGGCCGAGTACTTCGAAGACCTCCTCAATCCCAGGATGGAAGCAGAGTCTGGGGACTTTGGGTTAGGCTCTTCAATCTCTGGAGCCGAGGTCACTGAGGTGGTCAAAAAACTCCTCGGTGGAAAGGCTCCGGGGGTGGATGAGATCCGCCCGGATTTCCTTAAGGCTCTGGATGCTGTGGGGCTGTGTTGGTTGACGCGGCTCTGCAATATCGCGTGGACATCGGGGGCAGTTCCACTGGATTGGCAGACCGGGGTGGTGGTCCCCCTATTTAAAAAGGGGGACCGCAGGGTGTGTTCCAACTACAGGGGGATCACACTCCTGAGCCTCCCTGGTAAGGTCTATTCAGGGGTTCTGGAGAGGAGGGTCCATCGGATTTTTGAACCTCGGATTCAGGAGGAGCAATGTGGTTTTTGTCCTGGTTCAAGTGCGAAGCAGCTGGGATGAGAATCAGCTCCTCTAAATCCGAGACCATGGTCTTGAGTCGGAAAAGGGTAGAATGCCTTCTCCAGGTCAGGGACGAGGTCCTGCCCCAAGTGGAGGAGTTCAAGTATCTCGAAGTCTTGTTCATGAGTGAGGGAAGGGTGGAGCATGAGATCAATATGCGGATTGGTGCTGCGTCTGCAATGATGTGGGCATTGTACCGGTCTGTCGTGGTGAAGAGAGAGCTGAGTCGAAAGTCGATCTACGTTCCTACCCTCACCTATGGTCACGAGCTTTGGGTAGTGACCGAAAGAACGAGATCACGGATACAAGCGGCCAAAATGAGTTTTCTTCGCAGGGTGGCTGGGCTCTCCCTTAGAGATAGGGTGAGAAGCTCGGTCATCCGGGAGGGGCTCGGAGTAGACCCGCTGCTCCTCCATATCGAGAGGAGCCAGTTGAGGTGGCTCGGGCGATTAGGATGCCTCCTGGACGCCTCCCTGGTGAGGTTTTCCGGGCACCTCCAACCGGGAGGAGACCCAAAGGAAGACCCAGGACACGCTGGAGAGATTATGTCTCTCGGCTGGCCAGGGAACACCTTGGGATTTCCCCGGAGGAGCTGGCCCAAGTGGCTGGGGAGAGGGAGGTCTGGGCTTCCCTCCTTAAGCTGCTGCCCCCGCAACCCGACTCCGGATAAGCGGGAGAAAATGGATGGATGGATGGATGGATGGATGGATGGATGGATGGATGGATGGATGGATGGATGGATGGATGGAATAAAAACAAGTGTTACACACACAAAGTGTGGTCTGGGCTTAAGGAACAGCCAGTCAGGATAAGTCTCACTGGTTTGTAACACAATGTGATCTTTTGATCCTTAGAGGGTAAGTTCACTAAGAAACCATTTTTACTTGTTTTATTTTTTTAAATATGATCGGTCGCTCTAAGTTTCACCTGCAGGCCTAACGTGAAAATAGTCTTCTACTCTTATTTCTTGCTTTAGCCAACCGAAAAAAAAAAACACAGAAACACTGATTAGAAAAGCCAGTCAACTGAACGTCTTATTAGTATTCATCGACTGGCCCAACTTAGCTCGTGAAGGGGAAGGCTGTGATTGATTTAGCATCCAGGAGAGAGTAAAGCACATTTTGGCTAGTAGAAGCTAACCGTTAGCATTAGCAACTCCACCACATAGCAGGCTTGTGTTATTTGTGGAGACAAAACATCAACGTTGCAGAGCAAACAGAGTCACTGATAGAGACACGTTGCTTTTAGCTAATCAGAGGCTCACTTCTAGTTCCTGAAACAGGAGTGCAAGAGCTTTTTTCACACAGAGATGGACTCATAAGACATTCATTTATACTAGAGACCACTGCAGGTGTTAGAGTTTTATATATTTTTATATATTGCAGTAATCATATAATATGTATGCTTAAACCTGTGAAGTTTGAATTGCTTCTTTTTATGTAATGTTGCAGTCAGCAGACAGGACGGGTGAGACTCAGCTACTATCTCTACCCCACTTTAGGTTTAGTTTGACCCTGGTGAACCCGACCATATACAGAATTGCTGTTTGTTCCAAAACACCCTATAGCAACAGCTCTGCATAACTTGAAACTCCAATAAAACTAAGTTATGCTGAGGAGGAGGCCAGAGTGAGCCCAGACTTTGGGTGGAAAACACCTACTGAGCTTCTCTCCTTTGCAAAGCTTTCTGAAAACTATTACTTCTGTGTGATCATTTATGTTGGTAACCTGTAAAACATTAGACCCAACAGCAGATGTTTGAAGAAAATGAGTGAATTTGGTCCTTAAAAAATGCTGAGAGCAGATGTCCACTTTCACAGCTGCAGATATCTGTCGTTCCAACAGTGACGTCTTCATTCATCGGCCAGGAAATGTTCGGATTCACGTTTCCAAAAGGATCTGTTCACAGAGGTTTGCAGCTTGCTACCAGAAGCTTAAAGATGATGGAAATGAAGCAGTATAGTTATTGGAGAAAGGAAATCTCCACCTTTTTCCAACATGGATGAAACTCGTTAATGAACAAACTTCTTAAGACAAAAACGCTTTTGCTTATGAAACAAACAAAATGCACGAAAACAGAATAAAACACAATCCTCTTGAGCCATAAATATATAACCTGTGACTGCTTGTCAGCAGTGCAGTGAAGTCCAGACGACTGCGTTCAGCAGAAAGAAAAAGGACAAGCAGCGTTCCAGAGTGTGTCAGACCCGACTGTCCTGCTTCATCCTCATCAACCTGCACAGTTTTCCTTACTCTCGGCTAAATTTATCTCCTTATTTTTGTTGCGCATCAACTTCTTTTTCTCGTTTGACATAGTTTCTGTTCAAGTTTTTTTTTTGCAGCTGAACATTTGGAGATATTCCTCACAGTAGTGATAGAAATGGACATATTTATTTACATCTTTTCAATAGTTGACTGATGATAATATCATGACCTTCTGCACTGTTAATTGCTGCTGCAGAGAACTTTTATTGTGATGACATCACGTTTTATGGTGCAGCAGGTTTTTATGATTGTTAAAAGTGTGTTTATATTTTCATTAAAGATTGAGACAGTTATTATGAAGACTTATATAAATATTGTCTGATTCTGGATGTGTATTAGAGTTTATAATTTTAATTTGGGCAGCATGGGGCCTTGTTGTAACCATCCATTCAGTTCTACAGAGTTTTTTAGCTCCATATTTTAGTTTAGACACCATGAAACTTTACTCTTTTGTTTCATCCTCACAGCTGCTTTCAGCATCCTGGGAGAAATATTAATCCACCTGCAACAGATGGGAGCTTTCAGCAAATATTAACAAAAATGTATGAAAAACAGCAAATAATTATTAGTGACGTAAAGTTAAATTCATGCTCATTTGTATGCAAGTTATTTAAATAAATATGACATGCTGAGGTTGATGGAAAACATTGCTTTAACTGCAGGAAAATGTTCCTAATTGTAATGCTTTTACAGTGATTCCAGCCTTTTTTAATTGGTACGATGTAAAGAATCTCTCAAATAAAACCTACTCAGGGTTGCTGCTTCGATGATTAGACACTGATCCTTTAGATAAGAAAAGATGCTGCAGCACCTCAGAACACACAACTTTCACTCTGCTGAGGTCATTCAGCAGAAAATCATTTTACCCATTTATGGGACCAGTTGCAGATTGAAACCAGCTTTAACAATATTTGCTTTGCTTTCAAAAACACCAATGAACACAAACTGTCTGAAAACCTTTAATTAAAAAGTCTTTTTCGTCATTGACTAAATGAGTAAAATCACAGCTATCTTGCTTACTTCATTGCACCAAAACTAGCTAACAGTGACGCATCTGTGATATTTAGTGGAG
Source organism: Aphyosemion australe (assembly GCA_006937985.1). Lineage (NCBI taxonomy): Eukaryota > Metazoa > Chordata > Actinopteri > Cyprinodontiformes > Nothobranchiidae > Aphyosemion > Aphyosemion australe. Next base: position 2,048,979 of record SSNS01000087.1, read on the forward strand.
GTTGTAGACTAACAGAGAAGGGGGTCAGCTGTTTTGTCAGAGAGGATCATTTTTAACAAAACATCATAAATACTACCTCTCAAAGTTTAGTTTTACAACAATATAACAGCAATTTAGTTATTTCAGATACTGTCACGTTGCAGCAGAGATGGTGGTGGTCCTGTGTGTGGTAGAGCTGGACCAGGGGCAGAAACGGCAGATCAGGTAAAAACGGCTTTAATGAATGTAGGATGACACAAACAGGAGCAACGTCACATAGTTAAAACACTACAATGATATGACAAAGGACAAGTGCAAAACAGACGTAGGACCTCGAGCAGATCCAGAACCTACAATGTCTGAAAACTAGCATTGGCATTGCATTCTCTTGATGGAATTAACTGAAGGACTATCAAAGTCTGAAGAGTCACGCCAAGGTCAAATGCTTTCTGCTCGACAGGTAACAACATTTACCATAATGTGTTTTTAAACTAGCAACAGTCACGGCGATATGATGTAAAACTACCTTGAAATGTGTGTACTGCCCCCTATCGCTAGGAAACTACACACTGTCACTTTAATCTATTTTGCTATAACAAAGTTCAGCTAAAAAAAATTCTATTTCCTTGTTTGTTTGTTTGTTTGTTTGTTTGTTTGTTTGTTTGTTTAATCCACCTGGTTTGCATCACTTCCTGTTTTATTTTTGAAAAGTCTCAACTTCTTTTCACTTTTTTCCTGGACACTCAGAGTCTATTTGCTGATTCTGAATCAACTGTTGTTCATCTGCCATTAATTCCTTTATCTAGGTTTCTTTCTTTTCTTTCTGTTCTTCTTGTTTAGATTTCAAATGATTGGATTTTAGGCTTTAGGGCTAAAAAACACAATATTGAAGTGTGGTTAATTTCTACTGGGCGAAGGTGGCAGAGGAGCTAAGTGCCCGCCCTGCAATCAGAAAGCCACAGGTTCATGCCCCGCTCAGTCGGTCACTGTCGTTGTGTCCTTGGGCAAGACGCTTAACCCACATTGCCTGCTGGTGGTTGTCAGAGGGACCAGTGGCGCCAGTGTACGGCATCCTCGCCTCCGTCAGTGCGCCCCAGGGCAGCTTTAGCTACGATGTAGGTCATCATCACCAGGGTGTGAATGTGAGCGTGAATGCGTGAATGACTGATTGTGTTGTAAAGCACCTTGGGGGGTTCTAGGACTCTGGAAGGCGCTATATCAAATACAAGCCATTTACCATTTACTACGCATCTCATCATTGAGCTTTTAAATTTTATTTTGGTTGATCTTCAGCTCCACCTCCTGCTTCCCAATTCTGCATTTGCTCTTCTCTGGATCTTGGATCATGAAAATGAGTTTTTATCACTTTCTATATGTGGCTAATTATATTCAACAGAATTGACACATGACATAAATTTAATTTCACTTTATTTAAACTAAAATAAACTCAGGCATTCTTCAATAACTCTCCTCATCCTCGTTCTAATCCTTTTCTCTGGGATCACCCCTGACACATAACCTCTTCATAAAAGCTTTCAGCATCCCCTTTCCTCCCACAGCTCGTCCTAACATGCCAGTCACGCTCCACTCTGTGACCCCACTCATGTTCATCCTCAAACGCAGCCTCCATGCTCTTCACCACCACTCAAGCTGCTCGCATCTCCAAATCCATTAACACCACAGTTTGTTTCCTCCTCACCAGTGTCCATCATCAGCCGACTCCTCACCAAAGGATCTTTCCAGCCAGCGGCAACTAACTCAATCATCTCACTGCTGGAGTCACAGCTGTGTGATTAAAACTATGCTGCTAATTACACGGTCATCTCTGGTTGACATGAAATCTTCATCCCACATTCTCTTCATATATATATATATATATATATATATATATATATATATACTGTATATAGTTTCATTTTGCTTGATTTTTTTTTCTTTTCTTCAAATCTTCCTTTTCTGACCAGAGGTATTCTTTCCAGTGAGAATGCTGCAGCCTGAGGGGTCGATCCTTCTCATTTTCTGGTCGACTCATATTTGTAAAGAGATAAAATCCTCACAGATGTCAGCGCCTCTTTTTGTCATCACAGATGATGAGTTTGTCATGACTGTGAGGCATTTGAATCAGTCTGAAGTGTGTTAGAAACATTTTAATTAGCTGTCTTCACAGTCTTACTCAGAGGCTTAAAGGCAAGTGTCCAAAGAGTCTGTTTCATCGGGTTATAATTGTCCCTCTAATCTGATATCTGATGACATTTCTGGAGTAAACTCTTGCATTATGTTACTGTAACACTGTAAGATGTTTGTTTGTTGTGGTATTTAAAATGTGCATGTAATTAAATGTTTAATTCCGTTTTTGAAAGAAAAAATTGACTTAAAGGCATGTTTTGTCTGAAGCTGTAGTATCAATCTTTAGCCACTAGCAAGCAGCATTTGGCACAGGAGATAATTGCTCCTCCAGCAGGTCCATTATCAGAGCACATCGCTGCACACGGTTTAAATCCCTGTCAAGCGTTTGCACCATGGTTCTGTGTCAGTGGCTCAGAGGGGAGGATTGATAACAGCCTGACTCAACTGCACGGCAGCTACACGTTCAGTAATGCACTAATGTAGTTCATAAATATCGACCACGGAGCTGAAATGGCAAATATAAATCCTGCAGGAGGATGATAGGGGAGATGAAGAACAACAGCCAACAACAGGAAACAGATCAAAGTGCTGACGCTCACCTACAAGAGTCAGATTACAGAATAGAATAGAATAGAATAGAATAGAATAGAATGCTGTTGATGGCTGATGTGCAGTATCTGGTGGCTCGCTTTACACAGTAAAATCTAATTTGCTGCTTTGCCTTTAAAAGTACAGTTAAGTTAAAGTTTTTAAAGCAAGTTTGGAAAACTAATGAGCTTAAAACAATTTATTCATGCCTCTTAACAACGTTCTAACATAGCTATAAATATATTGTAGAGATAAAAAAAAAGAAAAAAGAAAATGAACAAAGTCTCTCATTTGTCTAAAAATCTCCGCCAATTACACATTTCGGACCGAAAGCAATGATTGCACCATCCGGTTGTCAGTCTCACCAAACTGCTGTACTTCCCTGGGTCCTCCACTCATTCCACACTCACGTATTTATCAACAGAACACCACTGGTGTGAGAGTTTCTCCGCTCAATAATATCAGAGAAGGAGAAACAGCCGGCTGCTACCACTTCAACTTTAGGACAAACTACCAGAGTCCCAAAAAGATAAACACCATTTGAAGTCACGGACAACAAAATACGTTTGGACCTAGAAAATGGTGACTGGTGTTTAGCGCTCTCTCATTTCCTCTGGCATTGTGGGTTTCCAGTTCAGGTGGATGCGTATCCAGGGAAGATACTTGAGGGGATGAGTGAGTGTTCCGTGACCGGGTTTGTGTTCAAAACTTGTTGCAGATTTGTTATAGTAGCTTTAACTCAGGGGTGCCCAATCCTGGTCCTGGAGGGCCGGTATCCAGCAGGTTTTAGTTTTAACTCTGCTTCAACACACCTGATTTCAATTAGCAGGTGATTAACAGGCTTCTGCAGAGCTTGATGAGCTGCTGCACAGGTTATTCAACTACTGAATCAAGTGTGTTGGAGCAGAGAAACCACAAAAACTGCTGGATACCGGCCCTCCAGGACCAGGATTGGGCACCCCTGCTTTAACTGAAGAAAATATTTTGTTCTGCTAATATTGTTTGTATCACCTTGGGTAAAATTCTGTTGTTTTGTAAATTTCTGTCTGGTTGTTTTGTAATTTTTAAATGAGTATGTATGTCTGGTTAGCTGTTAGAACTCACTCTTAGTTTTTTTGGTTCATTTAAAGAGGGAGTAACACCTAAATCAACTTTTTGTGCTGATAACCTGTATAGATGAGTGTCTAATAGTGCTATAGACATCTGTAATCAATATTTTGGCAGTTTAGTGCAACTTACTTAAAATTTAATAATTCAGCCCAAAACCATAATTATATCTCCATCTTCAGGTTAAAACTCTGCTTCACATTGATTTAGAATCAGCCACAGCTGATGGCTAGAGCTGTAGGGTGACGTCTGTATACATGGCTGCGCCTGGCTCAGTCCCTCACCAGCTGATATGACATGTTACAGCTTGGAGCCACTCGCCTCCTTAAAAAAACATCCTCCACCCCCTTTCTTCTAACAGTGGACAGGAAATCCTCCAGCCTGCTGCAGTTTCTGTGTCTGCTTGATCTCCTGAGTGTGTGTGTGTGTGTGTGTGTGTGTGTGTGTGTGTGTGTGTGTGTGGGTGTGTGTGTGTGTGTGTGTGTGTGTGTGTGTGTGTGTGTGTGTGTGTGTGGGGGGGGTTATGGGGGTGCTGTCAATCACTTCCTCAGTGCCGCTCTCTTGGTCCGCCAGGCAATACCTCCTTTAGGCACATTTTTCAAACAGGAAGTGTGTGTGTAAAGTAAGTCTCCACCCATGGTGTGACTCACCCTTTAAGTTTGTGTATGAAAATTGGACCTTCTATGGCATTTTTTTCCATCCATCCATCCATTTTCTTCCGCTTATCTGAAGTCGGGTCGCGGGGGCAGCAGCTTAAGGAGGGAGGCCCAGACCTCCCTCTCCCCAGCCACTTGGGCCAGCTCCTCCGTGGGAATCCCAAGGTGTTCCCTGGCCAGCCGAGAGACATAATCTCTCCAGCGTGTCCTGGGTCTTCCTTTGGGTCTCCTCCCGGTTGGACGTGCCCGGAAAACCTCACTAGGGAGGCGTCCAGGAGGCATCCTAATCAGATGCCCGAGCCACCTCAACTGGCTCCTCTCGATGTGGAGGAGCAGCGGGTCTACTCCGAGCCCCTCCCGGATGGCCGAGCTTCTCACCCTATCTCTAAGGGAGAGTCCAGCCACCCTGCGAAGAAAACTCATTTCGGCCGCTTGTATCCGCGACAGACCGGTACAACGCCCGCATCACTGCAGACGCAGCACCAATCCGCCTATCGATCTCACGCTCCACCCTTCCCTCACTCGTGAACAAGACCCCGAGACACTTAAACTCCTCCACTTGGGGCAGGACCTCGTCCCTGACCTGGAGAAGGCATTCTACCCTTTTCCGACTCAAGACCATGGTCTGGGATTTAGAGGAGTTGATTCTCCCCCGATGTCCACACGATATTGCAGAGCCGCGTCAACCAACACAGCCTCACAACATCCAGAGCCTTAAGGATACCGGGCGGATCTCATCCACCCCTGGAGCCTTTCCACCGAGGAGTTTTTTGACCACCTCAGTGACCTCGGCTCCAGAGATTGGAGAGCCCAACCCAAAGTCCCCAGACTCTGCTTCCATCCTGGAAGATGTACCGGTGGGATTGAGGAGGTCTTCGAAGTACTCGGCCCACCGATTCACAACGTCCCGAGTCGAGGTCAGCAGCACACCCTCCCCACTGTAAACAGTGTTGGTAGTGCACTGCTTTCCCCTCCTGAGACGCCAGATGGTGGACCAGAATCTCCTCGAAGCCGTACGGAAGTCTTGTTCCATGGTCCCACCGAACTCCTCCCATGCCCGGGTTTGTGCCTCCGCGACCACCCGAGCCGCATTCCGCTTGGACTGGCGGTACCTATCAGCTGCCTCTGGAGTCCCACGGGCCAAAAGGACCTGATAGGACTCTTTCTTCAGCTTGACATCATCCCTAACCACTGGTGTCCACCAGCGGGTTCTGGGATTGCCGCCACGACAGGCACCGGCCACTCTGCGGCCACAGCTCCATTCGGACTCAATGTCCCCTGCCTCCCCCAGGACGTGTTCGAAGTTCTGTTGGAGGTGGGAATTGAAGCTCCTTCTGACAGGAGACTCTGCCAGACGTGTATGAAAATTGGACCTTCTATGGCATTTTTTTCAGTGCACAATTCAAAACAAACCTGTTTGTGACCTGTTGTTTAATACAATATGAGTCTCATTAGTTAACATCAAATTCTTTGCTATGTCATGTTGTTTTGCATTTATTTCAGTGTTTAATCAATCACTTGATAAATTGGACCGTATTTTGAATATGAACTGAAATGTTTGGAATCAAATCAGTTTCTGCTGCTTCACTACCCTCAGCCTGGCAAGTCATCCTACATATGTGAGTATACTCTGGCCACGACCCATAGAGAGAGCTTAGTCGAGGTGTGGAACCTACAGTTGTCTTTGAAACTGTCTCCACATGCTATTGGACGACAAACAATGTTACCTACTCACCACTATGGATGTCAGTCAGCAGGGCAGTCTGCCATACTCTGTTGAAGAAGACGAAAATACGTCCTTTTTCTAAATAAAGGGCTTAAGTACCTCTATCTGCTCTTGACTCAAAGAAAAGACCATTTTTGTTGTTTTGCTCCATCGCCGTAAGATCCTGCTCACCAAACTGATAGAGCGCTGTGATTGATAAGACACAAGACTGGTCCGACTTGCTGAGGTTCGAATGGTGCACGGCTAGACCGACCTGCAGAGCTAAATCATTTTGCTTCTGCTACTGTCTGTCTAGATTTCTAGGCTACTGCTACCTATGTGTTTACTGAATCAGGTCATTGTGGATTGAGTCACATAAACAACCACAGAGCAGTGATTAACATAATAACTATCAAAGTGTTATTATTGGTCCCAGTTTTCTTTGTGACTCAATTTCAAACTATTTAATCTCTAATCACAATCAAAACGTACATTAACATAATACTGATTTTTAAAATAATCATTCTGTAAAATTTGAAAGAATGCTCGTGCATTGTGGTGAGTGTGTGTTTCATGATTTTACACAACATATGCATACATGATGAACATTTATGTGGGTTTGTCTTGCAAAGAAGATGAAAAGCTTATTGATTTCTGTCTACAGCCTGAAATGGCCTTCAGTGCCGGCTCCTCTGCTGGTCTCTCAGACTGCTCAAGTCCCATGTCTCTTGTTTATTACTGACCTCCATCAACCCCGTCATCCTCTATCCAGTTATCCTCCATCTTGTCTCTCTCTTTTCACTCATCGGGTTTCATCTCATTGGTCATACTTTATGATCACTTTAGAAGTCTCAACAGCTCTCCCTGATTTTGTCTTGGGCTCTGAATAATGAGCCAGTATTCAGCGCTGCCGTCATTGACCGGCCTAATCTCTAAATGAGCTGGTTACGTTACATTGAAGAGGCTGTTTTGTTCTGTGTTGACACCCATCAGTCCCTCTTTGGCTTCTCCAGACTCGTGCAGTTCCTCCTTGAGTCAAAATTGATGCAAATGTCAAGAATTAAATTCATACGAAGACGAAGATAGAGCCCCTCATCCCCTCATGAACTGTAATTGCTGAACCTAGATCTAATTCAGTAGCTGTCACAACATGGATGGGATTACTCTGTGTGTGTGTGTGTGCGTGCGTGCGTGCGTGCGTGCGTGCGTGCGTGCGTGCGTGCGTGCTGTGTGTGTGTGTGGGTGGGTGGGGAGGGAGGGTGCTTTGGCTATGTCTCACAGCCTTACAGAAACGCGTGAGGTTTAGAAGGTCATTTAGATTTTTCAAAGTGGGGTTAAACGGAGTGCTTATGAGCAGTTAGTGTCTTAGCTGCAGCAGACAGCCGTCAAAGTGATTCTAAATACATTTTCATGCAGAATTCAAGCTTACAAATGGCCAAAAGAAGCTCATTTTACAATGTACTTCATACATGAGCTGCTATTAACATTCTTGTTTCAGTCCTGGACCTGGATCATCAACTGCACAGCTCTCTAGTCTAATCACTTTACAGTGATGTCATATCCTTCAGCAAATATGTTGTAAGGTGCATGATATTTGATCAGATGCTCTATGTTTTTATTTAGATCTAATGTCAGCTGGCTTTTCCAAATTGCATGTAAATGCCAATAATTAGCATTAACGGTAATGTTCAAGAGCTTCATGCCAGTATTTGTGTTTTGGGACCCGTGATTATAGTCAGTCTAATGCTGGATGAAAAGAATTATATACATGTAAAATACTTTTAATCTGACATTTTGGTGAAAAAGATTTGCCTATAAAATACTTCTTGGAGGTGGCTAGCACAGTTGATTTATCATGATTACAGAGGTCTGCCCTGGCGCTTAAGTTTAAAGCCAGGGTGAATGGTGTTTTTCTGGAGAAATTTTTGTTTGAAATGTTTTTCACATACTGATGGCAACCAATAAATGAAATGTTTTGTCAACAAAAGGAATAATGTTAAACACCTCTGGAATGTGCAATGCTGGAAAAACTTCATTCAATCATTGTAAAGGTCCCATCCATTAAACTGTTGTCTGAAATTACCCAAAAATGAAATGGTGGTTATGTTGGTGAAATGTTATATAATGTTTATGGTTGCTTGACAGTACCGGTTGCATCTGGTATTACAACATTTTCCTCGACCATCAGATAGGGAGCCTAAGTCATGCCCATCTACTTCTGGACCATGAGTCCCCTACTACCAAAAACCTGAATGGGAGTCTATGGAGGGATAAAAGTTATTTTCTGATCCCAAATGATGCACCATGGATTTAACATATGACGTCCGTGAATTTTAAAAAGACATTTTGATGCCAAGAAAGTGCTTATTTTTGACAGGCGGCAAAAATTATTTTAGGTTTTCTGTGAAAAGACAAAGTGAACTCCAACTGTTCGTCTCACCAAATGTACATCATCAAACCAGACGGACAAGGAGAAGAAAAATGGCTGTGATATTAGTGGGCTTCGCAACTATGACCTCCTGTGTGACTTTCAGTCCAGATTTGGGACTTTGGGTGTGTTCATTCACAGCCTGTGATGCTTGAGAATCACACGGCTTTGCTGCCTTCTTACTGTAACAGAAGGAAGTCCTGAGGATATGAGACTATTTCAAGAATCTGTTGTCAGCTGACTAAGGTTCACTTCACACACAGAGAGCGAGAGAGAGCATACTGTAGGCTTTCCAGGTGTTTGTATCCAGAATATGTTCTTCTTTTTCTATTTTTTAAAGACAAAGTTCACTGAGAAATTTTTTTTACTTATTTTTGAAGTATGATCGGTCACTCTTTGTTCAACATGCAGGCTGAATGTAAAAATAGTGTTCTACCCCTATTTCCTACATTAGCTTCTTATAGAAAGTGGATAGGGAAGCACTTGGATTAAAAAATCCTGACAGATCTACATCACACTGAAAATTAACATTCATGGACTCACCCATCTTGACTCACAACGGGGAAGACTGTTGTTGGTTTAGCGTCCAGGAAACTGCAGAAAACATCTGGACTAGTGGAAGCTAACTGTTAGCATTAGCAACTCCACCACACAGCAGAACTCCTCCAGGCTTGTGTTATTTGTGGAGATAAAACATCAACGTTGTAGAGCAAACAGAGTGGTAGAGTTGCGTTGCTGTTTGCCAATCAGAGGTGAGATGTCCGGATATCAGAATAAAATCACGCTGTTATCTGCTCTGGCTGAATTCAAGTTCATGAAACAGGACCAGAGCTTTGTTGTTACAGAAATTGAATTACAAGGCATTAATTTATATTAGAGAGCACTGCAAATGTGGCTGAATTTTGTCTATAAATACAGAAAGTAGTGACGGGGCAGTCGACAAAACGTTACAGCCTCAAAATAATTACTTTCATAAAAACATGTTATAAAAAATAAACATACAGCGTTGAATAACCAGTTTAATTTCTATTGCCAAACATCAGGTTTATTTTATTTCTTTATAGGAAAAACTGTATAAAAAGCTGGCTAGGGAAAGAGGAAAAAAGCACATTGCTCTTATCGTTTACTGAGAAAACAAACTTAAATTTTATTAACACAGTTTCATGAGTACAGTACCTTTTTGTTCCTTGACAGCTATGTGCATTGTGACATTGAATCTCAAAATTAATACTGGATGCACAACCAAGCAATGGCTTAGAAAAAATTGTAATGAAAAAAAGACAAACAGTAGGTGAAGCTATTTAGTTACAGGACAGTGTGCATCAAATTTAACAATATTACCGCTGCTGGTTTCCATGGTGATGGAGACAAGCTAAATTGATGCTTCTGGTTAAGCTGCATGATGGACATACAAAGGAAGCACAATGAGCAGGAGGGGTCTTCTAAAATGTTTGATTTCTCCCGATTTCATCAGATTTGAACACATAGCTGCTTTTATATATCCCAACTGATGTTCTTTATGTATTTTTTTCAGGTGAGATCCATTCTGTCTTATCTAAATGCAACTATTATCAATACATATTAAAGTTCAAGAAACTGATGTTTTGTTTTTCAACACAGAAAATTTAAATCTTTCTTAGGGAGTTGCTACAAATGTAAGGCTTTCCTGTCTTTTTTTCTCTGTTTGGGTTTTGTTACTGAAACGCTGGTCCTAAATAAGTTCTGTTATGGGTATTACAACTAGATTTAGAACCAAAACAACTTCATGTTCTAAAAAGGAAAATAATCTAGCGTTCTCTTTAACCAACAAGAGTGAATATACATGTGAAAGTAAAACAAAAGTAATTGATAATACACGTGTCTTACTTTCAAAAGAAAAAAAATAGTTTTTACATGTTTTGATAAAAAGCTTAAATACTATTTGACTTCTGTTTATTAATATATATATATTTGGTACCCTCATTATTTTATTAAAGCAACAAAGCAATTAAGGGGTTATTATTGCATCTCTTCAACAGTAGTGTTTTTAGGGTCATACATATACTTTTTGCATTTAAAGGTGTGGAACACTGAAAAAACACTTTTTAATGATGATTTCTGAGTTTTTCATGCAGGCTGAACATGAAAACTGTCTCCTCCACCTATCTCCTGCATTAGCTTCTGATAGAAAATAGATGGTGAAAGTCTAGGATTTGAAAATCCTGACAGATCTACGTCACACTGTCACTTAGCATTCATGGACTCACCCAAATCGACTCACGACAAAGAAGGCTGTTGTTGGTTTAGCGTCCAGGAAACAGCAGAGAACATCTAGGCTAGTAGAAGCTAACCGTTAGCATTAGCAACTCCACCACACAGCAGAACTCCTTCAGGCTTCTGTTATTTGTAGAGATAAAACATCAACGTTGCAGAGCAAACAGAGTCAGTGGTAGAGTCGTGTTGCTGTTCAACAATCCGAGGCAAGATGTCCAAATATCAGGAAATAAGACTCCAAATCCTGTTGTCTGAAGCTCAGCTGTGACCTGGCTCACTTCTAGGTGCTGAAACAGGCGCACCTGAGCTTTTTTTCCCCCAAGTACAACTTACAACTACTACTTTCTCCTCCAGCTGACTTGTACTGTCTGATTCAGGCACATCTAAGCCCCCAGCCCCCAGAGTATGACTTTCAAGGCATTCATTCCTACTAGAGACCACTGCAAATGTATTGATTTAACAAGTGTTCAACACCTTGTTTCTTTATTTAATTAATACTCAACTGAAATGAGCACGTTCCTGCAATGGTGAAGAAGTGACAATAAGAGGATATTGGGGAAGAGAAAAACAGGAAATCAAAGCACAACAGGGGAGGCAAGACAGCTGATGGTTGGAGAGTGTGGGATGTGCAAGATTATATTAAAAAATCATCAAAGTTTTGTTTTGAGGAGAGAATGAACTCAGTTTCAGGAGTCTTGATGAAATCAAAGTTCAAGAAAGACTTCATTTATGCTCCGTGTCGTCAACAATCGGGGTGTTGTAACTCTGAAACAGAGGCTGCATGAAAAGGCCCGCCGTGCCGATTACACACACACAGACAAAAATCCATAGGAAGAGACGGTCAATCACCATGGCAACATACTTCCAGTCCTCGATGATCTGCAGAGAGAAATAGAAGTTTGTAAATGATGCCTGTGTGTCACACTGACTCAAGTAAAACCAGAGATTAGGACACCTGTCAGTTTTGGTGTTCCTGTTTTAATGTTGCCATCAAATCAAATGCACAAGAAAAAAATTAAACCCAAATAACATACACGATGAAATGAAAAGAAGGTAAAGGTTTGTCAAAACATTAAATTAATCTGTACTTAGAATAAGGGACTGGATCAAGCCTCAAAAAGTCAGAAACAATCACTTTAGCAAATGTCTGATGTTTAGTATGATTGAGTGTCGTGACAGTCCAGGGCGGAGTTTGAGTTAAAGTCACTGATCATCAGTATTGTGACATCACTAGTCTGTAAATAGCTTCATATTTCTTCCAAACTGTGCTCAAATCCTTTAGTCAACACAATGGAGTGTTATGACCAGATATAAAAATGTAAAAATAGGTAAGATGAAATAAAAGAGGCGCCCTCTGTGGCTGATTCCAGTGTGAGTTTAAGTCCCGCCCCCTTTATGTAAACTATTGGGACGTTGTTCTGATTTAAAAAAAATACAATTAATTCATCTACCTTTCATACTTTGCTGCTGTATGATCAAAAGTAAAAATTTCTTTCATGTGTAGCTGGTTATCTGATGTGGCTACACAGTGGTGCAGTGGTTAGTGCTGTTGCAAGCATCTGGGGTCTCTCTGCATGGAGTTTGCATGTTCTCCCTGTGCATGTGTGGGTTCTCTCTGGGTATTCTGGCTTCCTCCCATGGTCAGGTTTATTGGTCTCTCTAACTTATCCTTAGGTTTGAGTGTGTGTGTGTGTGTGTGTGTGTGTGTGTGTGTGTGTGTGTGTGTGTGTGTGTGTGTGTGTGTGTGTGTGTGTGTGTGTGTGTGTGTGTGTGTACGGTTGTTTGTCCTGTGTGTTTCTGTGTTGCCCTGCGATGGACTGGGAACCTGTCCAGGGTGTACCCCACCTGCATGCCCCAAGACTGCTGGAGATAGGCACCAGCCCCCCATGACCCTGCGTGGATAAGCGGGTATAAAAAACTGAATGGATGGTTATCTGATGCTTAAAAGGGAAACAGTGTGTGTGTGTGTGTGTGTGTGTGTGTGTGTGTGTGTGTGTGTGTGTGTGTGTGTGTGTGTGTGTGTGTGTGTGTGTGTGTGTGTGTGTGTGTGTGTGTGTGTGTGTGTGATTTCATGGACTCCGGTTCCAACATACAGCATGGTAGCTGCCTATAAAGGAGATTCAGTGACTTCATTCATTTTTCTCTACAGCTTTTGATCATCAGGATCAGTGGGAACCTCATCATTCCATTAATGAGGCTTTATTTCAAAGTAAAACTGTGCAGCAGATAAAATATAAACTAGATCAACTAGGAACAAGAAATACATTAACAGGTGCATAATGTGTACGTCAAACACCTACCCCCTCATCATCATCTTCACTCTTCATTTTCTCAGCAATGTAGCGCACTCCATCTACAGCATCCTCCACATCAATGTTTCTCTTGAGCGTCATCCTCCTCCTGAAGTCTGTGCCCTCTGATAAATCCCTGATTCTCCAGCCGTAGCGTTTGGCCGACTCCTCGTTGACGAAGAAGGACGAGGAGGAATCTGCCACTCCAGCAGAACCTCCCGTCCCACCCTCCGCTCCACACAACCTCTGGTCTGAATACTTCTGCTTTTGGTATTTCTTCCTGAACTTTTCTCGGATGTTAGAGCTACCGGGTCTTCGCATGAAGAGGAATGAGGGAAGCCGGTACAGGAAGATCCGTTTGACCCACGGTGGCATGGTGTGCGTACTGGGAGACCGATGGTGAATGTTGAGCACACAAACGCTAGTGACGATAGAGAAGGTGACCAGCACCATGGTGAACATTAGGTACTTCCCAATAAGAGGCACTGCCAAAGATGTTGGTGGCACTATCTTTGAGATAAGGAGTAAAAACACAGTCAGGGCCAGGAGGACGGAGATGCACAGAGTCATCTTCTCACCACAGTCTGAAGGAAGGTAGAATACCAGGATGGCTAGTGATGTGATGAGGATGCAGGGGATGATCAGGTTGATGGTGTAGAACAAAGGTTTCCTCTTGATGATGAAGTCATAGGTGATATCCAGGTATCTGATGTCATTAGGGTCCTCATTCTTCCGTCCAGGCAGAGAAACAATATCCCACTCACCACTGGGTTTGAAGTCATCACGAGAGGCATAATCACTGAGGAGGATGAGATCGATCTCTGTGTGGTCGTACGTCCAAGATCGAAACTTCAGAGTGCAGTTCTGCTGGTCAAAGGGGAAATCCCGGACTTCAATTTTACAGGCCGACTTGTAGATAGCCGGTGGGAGCCAAGCCACCTCTCCATTGTTTGATACCACAGCGTTGGAGTAGAAGGAGACTTCATAGGTCCCATCAGCACTGAAGAAAATACAGAGATCAAATGACAGGAAAAAGTTAAAACCTTCTTGGTTTTACAAGAAAATTCCCTCCATCTTAAAGCAAAATTCCGCAAGTTTTACACCTTAAAATTATGCTTTTTTGTAAAATTTTTGCGTCATAGTATTATCTATTATGTTCATTTTCATACCTATGATAGTTAGTGTTGTCACGGTACCAAAATTTCAGTATTCGGTACCGGTACCAGTGAAAATCTACGGTTCTCGGTACCAATTTTGGTACCAAACAAAAATTTCATTTAGACTAAATTTACCAATAAAAACATTAATTTTCCTGTAAAGTGCTTTGAGATGATCAGTGCTGTATATTAGAAAAATGAACTGAATTACTATTGTACTACTATCATAACATGTTTTTAATGCACTTTTATTTAATCAAAATGTGTTTTTGTTCATATATTTTTGTAAACCTGCTAGTTATCCAGACTAGAACCTCTAGTTAGAACAGCTTTATTGACAAACTGATTTTCAGGACATAAACACCGACTGAGCCATACATTGTTGTTCATCTTTTGGATACACATTACAATCATTAAAAAAAGAAAAACTCCGGTCTGTGAGCAGTCAACGCCTTTATGTCATCCTGTTTGTTTGTTTGTTACCCTAATTAAAAGTATAGGAGATTTAAATAGTTAATAAAGACGATGGTGTATTCACACCACACTCTATGTAGTACTGATTCTGACACATATGCGAATTTTTTGAAAGCGACTAGTCTGAACGGTCATGTCGCATTAAATCCGCCTCCTACGTCACTGATCAGCGGAGGTGAGCGTCGTGTCAGGACGTTCCTGATGACAAGCGCTGACAGAGGGATTCAGGGGTCTGTCTGGACATCCTGTCAAGTTTTGGAATTAAAAATACAAGAAAGCATGAGAACGGGAAGTGCTGCTGGAGCGAAGCGTCTCTCCTGTCGGTCTCCGTGACAGCGGGGCGGGGGGGTCTTCGTCGGGGCGGGGGTTCTCCGTGACAGCGGGGCGGGGGATCTCGGTGAATTAACTTTATTTACCACATCAGCTGGTCCACCGCTCGCCGTCACTCTGTGTTCTGCGGCGTTGCTTTAGAAGCGACTGCACGCGCCCAGTAAATGCGCGAACCATGCGCATCAAGGATCCGGGTTTAGACGGGTCCTCGGTACTACCGGTACCTACGAAATCTTGGTACCGTGACATTTACATTTTTGTAGTACCGGGTCGGTACCAAAGTACCGGTTCTTTTGACAACACTAGTGATAGTGTGGGGGGTCCCACGTCTGTTTACTGCGCTATACAGTTTTTGTGCATCGGGTAGCGACGGAAGTACTGACTGGGTGTCGTTTTACGGCAGAATATGGCAAGCCAAAGGGATAAAAAAGCGCGTGTTCTAAACACGCTATGTCTGCCAAAATGTGCATCTTGAACGCGCGTTTTGACACCAAAGGGGGCAAAAACTCGCGTCTTGAACAAGCGTTTTGGCTTGCCATAATTGTATAATGTAGACTCGCTGTAGCAGCGGCAGACCAAAGAAAGCTAGAGGAATCTAGAAAAAGAAAAGAATGTCATAGAGCAAGAGCAGAGACCAGAGTTATTATTGGGCCGTCTTTTCCTCGCTGGAGAGCTCTTTTAGAAAGAACAGCATGAACTACGGACTCTAACCTAGCCGTGCTGCTAATGGCTAGGTAAGTAATAAATGATTTCACCAGGGTTATTGTGTTTGGTCGGGCATAAAGTTGTTATACAGTCCTGATAAAACTATTTATTCAATGTGTGGAGGTGGAAAAGTTTGTTTTCGTTGTTTTGCCTGATATTAGGAATGTAAACATGCCACTTTTGCCCGAGAGAGAGATTTAATGTTACGACAGTGACGTTACACAGCAAGCCTCTAGAGGGGGACAGAGAGCATATAACTGCAATCTTGCAGAATACTGCTTTAAAAAACAAAGCTGCTGTATTCAGTATTGTTCCAATTAGAATAGTATTAGCCAGCAAGCCGGCACGCCGTTAAATGGGCGGCCAGATTTTAAAAAACTACGGCCTAAATAACAAGGGACGGTGTTTAAATTTGATGGCAAGCCCTCCCCGTTTTCTGTGATATCTAATTGAAAATTTGCATTTGGTGGAAGTAAAATAAAAATCAGATTATTGCACAAATAATTCGGCAAACGTGTTTAAGTCTGTAATACATTCATTATGGGGGTTACCCCAGCACAGAATCCCAGTTTCTGTCAACTTTGAACGCAGCGGCTGCAGCTGGAGGTGGATGAGGATGCGCTTGTAAAGAACATGTGGTGATGTCGGTTATAAACCTGGTTTAGGTTTAAGGACTCTGATGTTGAGCAAAAAAACATCCTCAGTAAAATATTCTGGGCAACAGTAAAGTCTTATCTGCAGTAATAGCTCGTAATGTGTAATGAATGGAGGACGCAGGGAAGTGTGGCGTTACGGCGAGACCGACAACCGGATGGTCCAATCATTGCTTTCGGTCCGAGCTGTGTTATTGGTGGAGGTTTATAGACAAATGCGAGAAAACCACTTTGTTAATTTATTTATTTTTTTTTTTTAAATCTCCACATTATATTTATAGCTATACTATGTTAGAACATTGTTAAAGGTGTCCTAGAATGTAATTAATCAACAATCTAAAACAGAGCTTTGAGCCTCCAAAAAGCATAAGAAAATTTTTTTGGCTTTCATCTGTCCCAGGAGCCCTGATACAGGCCATTCTAAACCCCCTTACCCCGAAATTCCACTATAAGTATTTTTTTTTTGACAGGAAATGACATAGGTGTCTCCCAAGAGACAATAAAACAATGTACAAGAGGCAAAAAACATTTCTCAGCTTTTATTTACATTTGAGCTAAAAGTATTGCTGCCCCCATATGGAATCTATATGGGCAAGCCGTATGGGTCCCACCAGGGTTTGTCTGCAAGATTTATGCTCAAATAAATTTTAACGGGCCCCACATGTGTTTTCAGAGGGTTTGGTTCAAACACGGGCAAACCCCCGTGGGGCCACCATGGAAACTGCGGACAAACCCTGGTGGGACCCATACGGCTTGCCCATATAGATTCCATATGGGGCCCACCTATGTGTGCTGGCTGGGTGGTTGAATAAAAGTTACTTTAAGTCAAAATTTGCAAGGGGTATGAGTAATTATGGGCAGCACTGTAACTATTTAGTAAAAAAATGTAATTCGTTTTTTGTTTTTTTTTTTACTTTTAAGCTGTTTTTTACAGGCTTTAATAGACGTGAATAATAAAAACAAACCAGAGACTGAAAGCTGAGGTTGTTCTGAAAAAAGGAACTGAGTTACAAACATTTTGCACTTTTTATTACAATTTCACAGCCATAAAATAAAAAAAATTACCAGACGGCACTGATATAATTATGGTCATAAGAGGGTTAAGTAAATTCAACATTTCATCTTTTAGAACGTACAGGTGATGGGTTCATATCAGGAGAAAAGGCTTAACCTGGAACATCCAACTGCATAAAGCTCAAACCTTCTGAAGAAGACTCTTCACCTTTTAAAGGTAAAGGTGATGAATTATGAATTAAAGTCCTACTACTTATAAAGTAGGTCAGGAATCACACTCAGTCTCTAAAGCTTGGGGCCTGCAGATGAACAAAAACGCACAGCTCCAACGGCTTACTGTGAACTCTGGTCTAACAAACTCATTTAGAGATATTAACCTGAAATCACAAAGTGTACTGGTCATCTTTTGTCATTTCTATCCTTCAAAATCATTGTGTTCTTGTGATGCCCCAGCAGTCTGATCATAAAACCTGATACAGACACTAAAACAGTGTGTGACTATGAGCTAAAACACAAAATCTCTGCATCCTAAAGGTTGTAGGTGAATCTAAGTCAAAATAATTCATCCGATTCTGATTTAAGGTAAATTAGTGTTTTCTCACTAAACCTCTCTTACTGATTCTGCAAAAGATTAATCCGAACAAATGAAAATGTTTAACTCATCCTCTTGTAAGAACAGAGTCAAGAATGAAAGCTATTATATTCCACCACAAGGAAATGATTCATGGCTGATTTACTATGAGAAACATCTGAAGATACATTTTACTTCAAGCTGCTTGTAAAACCCACAAGGTCAAATAAAAACTCAAGCAGGAGTCTTCAGTCTCTCATTTTCATTTTAACCAATGACATGACTCTAAGTAACGTTGGAATTTAAAATAGTTTTAGCAGTTTTCTTTTACAGATTGTTGCAATAATCACATGAGATTTCAACACATAATACAAGTAGGCTGGGCTGTTTGTCTTAGTGCCATTTTATATTTATCATTTTGTCAGAAATTCATAATTTTGGTTCCAGAATTAGCTGAAAATGTCATCAGGTTTTGAAAAAAAAATCTGTTTAAAAAAAACAAAGGTCAATTTTCCTATTGAGTTGATAATTTATCGTTACGTTGGACTAAATAACTCTATGTTGTGTCATTTTACATAGTTTACTTTTCTTTTTCTTCTTGTGTAAGCAATCTAAACTTTGTAAATCAATAGTTTAAATTTATAAAACATTCCCTTAAATTTCTTGACCCAAGTAGATTTTGTATCCCTGTAAAGATATTTATTAGGAGAGAATGTAAAACTGACTTTTTTAACCATAAAGTTTAGTGCCTAACCTTTTGTCACGATCCTGGCCCCCCTGCCTCCTCCTTGGCTCTGATCACCCCAGACTTCCTCCACTCCAGACCCAAACCTGCCCCTGTTCACCAGAGACCAGCCTACATCATCCCAGTCATTCCCAGCTCAAGCACTCCACTTTCCATCATGCCCCGCACCGGACGTCCGCCCCACGTGATCAGCATGGGAGTATATGAGGAAGTGTGAATCACTAATCGGGGCTCAGTCATTGATCCAGTTATTGAGCCACATGGCTCTTCAGTCAAAAAGACATTCTTCTACCAGTAAGTGGCTTCTTTCATTTCTGGAACCGCACGCGTGCTCGTTTCCCTTCGAGCTGCGCGCCGCGGCTTCCTATATTAAACTGTGTGTCTGTTCAAAACCCCGCATCAGTCAATCCGCGTGTGGGTCGTAACAATCACGCCACATTTCTACTCACGCTGTGCTCTGCTCAATTCTGTTCCAGCCCGTTCGTGACACCTTTCCCCATCTTCTTTCATTTGACATTTCTTTATATAAGACTTTAAGCTGTTATTTTTCCTGTGATATTAGATGTAACAAGTAGCTGAAGTTTCTACTTGAGTATTATTTTTATGATGAAGATGAGTTGTTAGAAAAGAAACTAGCAGATGGGGGAAAACTTGCTTTGATGTATCTTAGTAACTTGTGAGCTAAAATCCCAACACCCCTGGAAATAGAGGCAGCAGAAATGGTTTTTATTCTATGCTGTTTTCCCCCTTTGTTGTATTTTTCAAGCCATAAAATTACTTTAAGATACTCGATG
Source organism: Aphyosemion australe (assembly GCA_006937985.1). Lineage (NCBI taxonomy): Eukaryota > Metazoa > Chordata > Actinopteri > Cyprinodontiformes > Nothobranchiidae > Aphyosemion > Aphyosemion australe. Next base: position 2,068,556 of record SSNS01000087.1, read on the forward strand.
TTCAAAATATTCCCATTGTTCAAATTTTTAAACAATTCAGTTTGATAATAGAATCTGTAAAATTACATAATTAGTAAGGCATGCAGAAATCTCCCTGCCTGAGTTTTTAACAAAGTCAGTTAGAATTAGGGCTGGGTGATAAAACAATAGCTATATGTGTTTAAAAAAACTTTTCCTCAAACAGAGGAACAGCTAATCATATGCAAGTTTTACAAAAAAGTATCCTACTTGTTATACAGGACGATGTCTGGCAGCCAGATGTGTTGAGATGGGAGTCGAATTTTCTTGATGCCCTCATATTCATCAGGATCCCACATTAACCTGTAGTCATTCCACCCCTGATGAAGAATGAAACACAGATAGACATCTCCATGGGACTAGCATGCTAGAGCAAGAAGAAATATGAAAACGTACAAGAATCATAGTTACGTTTCAACATAAATAAATCCTGAAGTCACATGTAAACATGCTGGTTCCTTCATACAAATAATGGTTGAGTCACCTGTCGTGATGCATTTGAAAACTCAGAGTACACCGGCGTCCATGTCCAACACGCCGTGAGCTGACCTCATCAGTGAACCGGCTTTATGTCTTTGCACATTTCTACACAAACGGCTGCACCGCCACAAATCTAAATACGTGCCAGTGTGTGTCTGTGTGTGTACATGACTCAGACACTTGCTATGTCTCTTGGAATTAACACACTGGTATGCACACACACATACATACACACATACGCACGCACACACTCACATGCACGCACACACACACATACACACACACTCACACGCATGCACACATACACTCACACTCGCACATGCACACACACATACGTGCATGCACGCACAAACACATATACACACACACAGAGTAAAGAGTGAGAACACAAACCTGAGTGAGCCAACAGTTGGTGGTCATGATCTGCTCTCTCTCATTCTGAAACACAGGTAAACATGGCTGCAGCTTAAAACAACCATCCCTGGCGTGGTAACTGTGTGGTTTTGTGTCTCTGATTCTCCTTTATTATGTGTTTTTACCACGTTGATGAGCTGGGCCAGAGACACTTGGATGTAAATGGTGACCTGCTGGCTGTTGTTGACAGCTGGTCTGATCAGCTTGTTGTATCGCTCCGGCGACAGCAGGTGACTCACCAGCCTCTCCTCTACATCCGCACAAAGGGCGCCTGCGTACGGTACAGACAGAAACATTGGCAGTTGTATAAAAGTGTTGCATAATACACTCCAGTTTTAATCTAAAATCACCTTATATTAAGAAATCACTGAGTTATAGCAGTTTTGATCTAATGTTACCAAAGACAGTATGAGTGATCTTTGAGTAATTCTGCTAGATCTGGTGCCTATCTCCAGCAGCCTTCAGACAAACAGGCGGAGTACACCCTGGACAGGTTGCCAGTCGCAGCACAACACAGAGATGCAGGACAAACAACCATGCATGCACACACTCACACCTAAGGACAATTTAAAGTGACCAACTAACTGATCAGATAAATTTTTGGATTGTGGGAGGATACTGGAGTATTTGGAGAGAACCCATGAATGCAAAGGGAGAACCATGCCATAAAGCATGAATTAACAATAGCATGAGAGCTAACCAAAGTGCTGTACATTAAAATAGCCAACTGCTCAAAACAAAGCAAGAGATAAAAATCTAAGAGAACAGCTAAAAAGCATAAAAATAAAACAATAGTGATGCACAATGTAGGAAAAATGACAATAGAACAATGTAGTGGCTAAGAACAAGGAGTAGGTATAACATTACTAAAATATAGAAGAAGCCAGGATACGTCACAGCTAATGCAGTGAAGAGCAAATGTGATTCAGCAGTCTTGAAAAACAACTTTAGTAAGGTCAGGATGCTGACATTGGCCCCAGAAAGGTCTAGCAGGCATTAAGGTGACTGATCACTGACTGAAAGCAACACTAAAAAAATGTGTCTTGAGAGCAGATTTGAACCTGGTAAGGGGCGGGGCTTGAGAACCCCCACCCCCCACCTTGATTTATAGCAAACTTTAGGAATGCACGTGAGCAAATGATCAGCCAACCTGAGTGAGCACACAGGAGTACATGAAGTCAGCAACTCAACTATGTAAGGGGGAGACGCCCCATCCAAGGCCTTGTGAACGAGGGTCAGAACTAAACCCTGTAGGTCACAGGGTAGGTCAGCCAGAAACGGAGGTATGTCTGCACCTGTCGGAGGTAGCTAAAAGCCACGCTGCAGCACATTTTGTACTTTCTGGAGTCTGGAGACAGGATGCATTGACCATGCAGAGAACATGCAAATTCCATGCAGAAAGACCCCAAGTAGGGATTTGAACCCAGGACCTTCTCTCTACAAGGCACCAGTGCTACCAACTGCACCATCATGTAGTCCAGATATATTATTAAATACTATTAAATGTGATCATTTGCTCAAATCATTTGTTCTGTAGTTTAATCAATTATGTATTATGTGATGCACTGACGCTTGAAGAAAACACCAGCACACCGCTTTCAGCAGAAGTTACTCGTATTCAATAACTTCTACTCAAACAGCTGTGTAAGCACTTTCAGTAAACATCTCAACACTGCTCCTTCTGCAGCTACAACAGCTTTGTTCTGGCTCGGTGGGTTGTCAAGTGCTCATGGCTCTGGGAGATATCAGGAACAAGCTGAAACTGAGCAACACTGAGCTCTAAAGGCAGGTTTAGGAAGGAGAGGTGTGACTCTAACATGGTCAGTCTCAACTGACTTCCAACACGCTTCTCTCAAAAGAGAAGGACGGCTAAGTGTTGAGAGTCTGAGTAGCTAGGACATGACTCTAAACCCTGAGAGATAAACAGACTCAGAAAAGGAGGAAACAAAGACATGAGCAGGAAGACAATAGACACGGCTAAAAAACGATGAAGAAATAAGCGTTTGGGGCAAAACAATCCCCAGATTAGAATAATCCTTTAAAAATGAAGCCTTTTGAAGACAAGTAGACAACAACAGTCATTCCTAAATTACCTTAATAGGATTATATCCTGTTGCTCAAGAGCACAAACTGGGTCTGACGCTTTCTAGATCGGATTAAAAGGGAGTGGTTTAATGGTTTCTCCAGCCTGGGAAAGGAAACCACATAGATACACTCACAGGTCACTTTATTAGGTATACCTTGTTAGTATCAGGTTGGACCTCCTTGTGCTTTCAGAACTTCCTTACGATGTGTTTGATACATCCCTCAGACGAGGCTCTGGACCATACCATACCGTTTTATTTCTAAAGCACATTTAAAACACAGCATGACATCCGTACAGGTACAAAGATAAAACACAGTAAGTGAAACAAATAACAGAAGCAACAATAAAAGCTCACAATAGACTAGAAAACATCAACAATGGGAAAACGCCAAGTCATAAAAGTAGGTCTTTAAAGTCGACTTAAAACGAGGGAGGGAGGGAGCCTGCCTGACAGAGAGGGGGAGTGCATTCCAGAGAGTGGGGGTGGCAAACATGAAAGCCCGCTCACCCCGCCATTTATATTTCATAACAGGAACACAAAGCAACAGACGGTCAGCTGACCTCAGAGCCCGGTTCGGCACTTAGGAGTTAATAAAGTCAGAGAGCTACATTGGGCCAGAGCTATTCAGAATCTTAAAAACAAAAGTCAGGATCTTGAACACAGAAATTTACTGGTAACCAGTGCAGACATGCCAGAACAGGAGTGATGTGATTACATCTGCTAGTATTAGTCAGGAACATGGCTGCAGCGTTCTGGACCACCTGTAGTCTATTCAAAGCTGAGGCAGGGACCATGTTAACATGACATCATCACACAGTTACATCCATGATGTGTATCTCCCATTCCACCCCATCATAAAGAAATGGACATGGTGAGCAACAATACTCAGGTAGGCTGTGGTGTTTAAACCAGGTTCAGGTGGTACTAAGGGGTCTGTAGTTGTGCATGAAGATCCTAGTAGATCAAAAGAATCAAAAGTTCCTAAAATCAAAGATCAGAAGTTTCTATAATACTCAGATGGGACCATCTGTCACCAAAGGTCATTACAAGTCCTTTTTATTCTGATGTTTGATTTGAACTTTAGCAAATCATCTTTACCATATTGACTTATCTCTATGCTGCCATGTGATTGGTTGATCAGCTATCTGTCCCAAAAGGTGCATCTAATAAAGCATCTGGTGAGTATATATTGGTGTTCTAAACGTGTCTCTTATGAAAAACTAAAAATGACATTAAACAACTGTTAAACAAATGTAATGTCCCAAATTAGTGCAAGTCTTAGCTTTAGTTCAAATTTATTGGAACCATTTTTTTAATGCTAATTGAATATAGTTGTTGGGGTTTTTTTTATGAAACTGTGTCATGATTGGAGTTTTCAGTTGCTCTGTTCCTGAGACAAATGGGAAAAACCTATTTGGTTTTAAAAATGCAAATAAAGCCACCACAACATGTATAACCTTGGTGAGATGACGTCTTCCAGTGACGACTGGAGAAGTGTGATGTTAATCATTTTAAAGTGATGTGAGTGTGAAATGCAAAAACAGAATGAGGTAAAAAAGGAGAGAGAGAGAGAGAGAGAGAGAGAGAGAGAGAGAGAGAGAGAGAGAGAGAGAGAGAGAGAGAGAGAGAGAGAGAGAGAGAGAGAGAGAGGCAGAAGTTAATGCAGGAGATGAGATGGAGCTTTGAGTCTACCAATAGGTTGCTTAAAACACACATCCATGCACACACACACACACACACACACACACAGAAACTCCTGTCCACATCACTGCACTCTCCTTACCTCAATAATTCATATCTGCTAGGATAAAAATACCATCATCTTTGAGATTCAAACATAATCACAGATTATTTCCCACCCACATTAAACCCTCCTAGTGCCCATCACAGCACACAGATATCGTCAAACAAACAAAAAAGCCATTCAGACGTGCTGTTGTGTTTGACCGAGGCAGATGGACGGATGTCCTCAGACAATACAAAAACAATCTGCATCCTGTAGCTTTTCTTTTTAGGCTGGTGAATAATTCAGTGTGTTACCATCTGTGGAGGAGCAAAAGTATTCAGGCTTCAGCTCTCTATGGCTTCACTCAGCACACGCTCTAATCGGTCGTCCTGTCAAGGACCATGTCTCATTTATATTTGTCCACACTCCAGTGAGACGTTTACCATACCACGGATTACAACTACAGCCTGACAGCTTTCAGTCTTGTCCCCGTCTTCTTCTCGTCTGAGAAGTTTGACGGCTTCTGTCCTGTTTTGCTCTGTGAGAAGTGTTCTTTAGTTGTTGCTACCTGGAGTTACCTCTGTGCTTGAAAAGGAAAACCATGTCTCACTTCACCTGCCTCCCTAGAGCTGCATCCAAACAAGTTTTCTAAAACAACTTGAAGTGTTGACTCACTGCTGCAGGGCCCTGTTGACTCATCTGCTTCTGAGATTCTCGACAAACAGAAGCTCTACAGTAACTCTGGTGGAAAGTGCTTCATATTTATTCCTGTTTATGTATTAAACACAAAATTACCAAAGGTGTTTGAAAGTTTTGATAAATAAATGCTGATTTTAGAAGTTACTGTTCAATGCTCAAAAGCCTTTTGCTAATATTTAAGAAGGGTAGAAATGACATCACAAATGTGTAGCTTGGTCAGAACAACAGAGCGCAAAGGACAGAAATAACACCTACAGATGATGTATATGATGGAAAAAGATGGAAAAGTACTAAAAGTAACATAAAATGGAAAACATGGTTAGCAGAAACCAGCAGCGACAGACATGAGGAGTGTAAATGAAAGAATAATTGAACCTAATAAGTCACTAATAAGTGATCTAAAGTAAGAATTAGATTTGCATTACAATTTATGCAATAATTCAACAGAAAACATGGGATAATAAACAAGTTTTAGAAAACAACAATGAATCTTCATTCTAGTCCACAATTCATGATAGATGAAATCATACAACAAGAGAAAGAGTGAGTTTAATGATTTAACAAACTTTAATATCGTAGTTTAAGTTAAGTTTAATAGTTTGCACACATAAAAGAACAATCAATAAAACATAAACAATGAAAAGAGAAACTGTGTGGGAGAGGTTAAGAAGACCCGAAGGTCTTATAAATCCACCTCCCCGAAGACAAACTATTTAAGCAACACAATCAAAAAACAATCACATACAGTTTTTGCAAATATAAGAAACAGACATCATGTGCTACTTGAGATTAAAATTTATTTTAACTGTTTTTTTAAAGAACTAAGTGCAGTTGTAGCTTGAAGAGTTGGTGGTAGTTTATTCCAAAGGAAATGCCCTCTATATTTAAGAGTATTTTTGCTTGATTGATAATCTGCAATAAGGTAGATAAAAGTCACTGCATTGTCTTGTTTTATATGTGTGTACTGATGAAATTATAAAAAAAAACTATGAAAAACTAGCGGTTAGGGGTGTGACAATATCCAAATCTCACGATACAATATGTATTGCAATATTGTGGGGAGGCTCACGATAATAAGACTCACAACATAAAATACTTTGACTGGAATCCTGCGTTCACCGCTGTAGCCTCCATGTTTGTTTATCTTTGCTGTGTGAGCTGCACGCACTCCCATTGGCGAACTGGCTGATGACGCGGAAGCAAAGGATCATGGTCTATGTAGTTTACATTGCTATGCTCCGGTGGAGCAGACTGAAAAGTGTTATTTTTACCTCAAGACGTACTGTACGATATCGTGACAAGACCACGACGATATTGTGGTCATTTTACTACGACAATATCAGGATATTGACAAAATTGTTACAGCCCTACTAGCGGTAAATCCATAATTAAATATACATAGGTATACATTTAATACACTTAGGGCGATGGTGGCAGAGGAGTTAAGTGGCCGCCTTGCAATCAGAAGGTCGCAGGTTCGCGACCCGCTCAGTCTGTCGCGGTCGTTGTGTCCTTGGGCAAGACACTTAACCCGCCTTGCTTGCTGGTGGTGGTCGGAGGGACCGGTGGCACCAGTGTACAGCAGGCCCCGCCTCTGTCAGTGCGCCCCAGGGCAGCTGTAGCTACAATGTAGCTCATCCCCACCAGCGTGTGAATGGGTGGATAACTGATAGTGTTGTGAAGCGCCTTGGGGGTTTGTAGAACCCTAAGAAGGCGCTATACAAATACAGGCCATTTACCATTTACATAAAAAGAGACACACAGTATAAGTTCAGATTAAATATTGTCAGAATTTTGTCTTTTTAAAAAAAAGGAGCAGATGAAGACAGTCCATTTGTAAAGTTCATTAAACGCAAAAGTTTCTTTTGAACTAATAGAATCTTATAAAGATATGACTGACAGATAGCACCCCAAACATTATTACAATATGTGATATATGGATAAATAAAACTATAATATAATGTCAACATACAGGAACGATTAATAAAATGGCAAATTCTGCTCAAGTTAGTTTTTCATCAACAATGACACCTAAAAATCTTGTTGAGGCACCTGGATAATATTGATCCCTTCAATGAATAGTTGTATGTCTTCTGTACTATAACTTTTGTTCTAAAAATAATAAAGTTTGTTTTTTTGAATATTTAGTGGCAATTTATGAACTTTGAGCCAATCAGAAATATTAGACAATTCTTCATTTGCTTCTCTTACTAGATCACCTATGTTTGGATGTGACATTAAAAGACAAGTATCATCAGCAAACATCAGAGGCTGTGCCTTTTTAAAAGTTTATATAAGTGCTGCCCCAGCATTAAAGACCCATAAATAAATAAATAACTCAAACTTTTACAGTAGAAATTTAATTTACGGTACCCGTTTAACAGTATTAACAGGTTTAATGTGTGTATGAACTTTTGATAGAGGCTCAAGCAAGTGTGTTTAATTTTGATTCTACACATCCTAATCCACTTGCAGCTAAGGCTAACGGTGGATTCATTAAACATGAATGAGAATATGAATCACTGTTTTAACACAGCATGCATAGATTTTACTGTACAAGAGAAAATCCACACAAGGAGGAAATGTTTGTCTGTTTTTGTTTTGTTGTGAAAATAATGAACTAGCAATAAAAAAATAAACAGCATATTTTATTTATCCATCGTTTGTGGTTCACGTTTTCTTTATTCTTCTGCTCTGAGAAAGATTCTGTTTCAGCACCATGGACAGTCCTGAAAGAGGATCTTTGCAATAATTAGTTTTAGAAAAGCAAGTGGACATAAATGTCCATGGCAGATGAAAGATGTGGATGTGACCTAAAGGGTTTTGGTGTATTTTGTAAAAAGAAAGAAACATTTAAGCTCCAACACTGTCATGCAGATGGACCATTTGTGTTTAAATGAGCCTGAATCTGTAATGTGTGATTTCCTGCTGTGACTAGGAGTTTTTTAATTGAGACAAACTGTTAGTCACGTGTTCATCCACCGGCCTGCCTGCACCGCTTGTATCCAGCTGTGTGTGTGTGAGGGGGGGGGGGGGGGCCTCAAACATCAACTCAAATCTTTACATGTGACTTTTATAAGCAGCAGCTTGATGGATTAGTAACAAAATACCTTAAGATCTCGAGCCATCACATGATTAGGAAATAAGCAAAAGAGTGTATTTTGTAAAATTCAAGCTAAGATATGAATTAAAGCCCAGGCTAGAGTCCCATCCAGACAGAGTAGCTACTCACCTGCCACGGAGAGAACCAGCAGAGGCAGCGCTGCTTTCACCGGGACAGCCATCGCGTCCCCTCTCCAGCGCAACACTCTGAACTTACAGATGGACAGACTCTTCTGGACAGCTGCGGGAAGATCGTGATACGAGCTGTCAACTAACACGGTCTCATCGTGAGATTTCCCGCAGCTGAGCGGCGGTAGCTGCAGCTTGGAGACATGGAGAGGAGCGCACTGATCCAGCTCCTGAAGAGAATGGGTGTTTTCTGCCAGAGCGCACCGACTCCACCGCTGCTCCTGGGATTGCGCGCAGGGAAACCCAGCCGTGCAGATCACAATCCCCCAGAAATCTGCTTGAAGGATAAAAACCGGCTAATTCTGGTAAGAAGGTGAAAGATTTAAGCCTCTCTAGGTCCTGATGTGTCCCCGCCGCCCAGCGCAGTCTCCCACCAGGCTTCGGTTTCACTCTCCTCTGGTTGAACATGTGTCAACAAACAGGAAGCGATTTACAGAACCCCTCAGGGACGGTCCTAAACACTCAGGAGCTAATCTCCTCCAATAAATCAGTTTATTAAGATTCATTATTAAGTTGATCAACTTTATTCGTTTACTTTGTTGATAAATGATACTTTATCTTGACTGAAATAATTAATATTTCATTAAGCTATGCAGCTTTGGGGAAAAAAAGCTTTATTTGCTCTGTCATTCACATTACTGGCTGTTTGCTCAATTTTGTCCATTTTATACTGCTCATGAAGCTTCAGGAATACAAAACACATCTTTGTTATGCAGAGAAACAGAAAAAATAGATAAGACTTTGTGAATATGAAGTGCTGCAGTGATCACAAAGCTGCAGGAGATCAATATTAAATTAATCATTAATATTCATCAAAACACAAAGATGGAGATAGCCATAAAATCCACACTGTTATGAGAACCAACCAGAGTCTTCATGCAGGTGTCTTCAATTGTCTGTAACTCATTGTTGAGGGAGAAATGTGCATAAGCCTTCAGCGTTTTATAAGAGCATGCATTTCTTGGTTTTGAATAGATTTAAAGATTATATCATGTGGATTTTGACCAAACAAGCCATGTTTCTGTTAGATCTGAGTCACATATTTACCGAACCTTCATCCCAAAGTTTCACTTATAACATGAGATGCTAAACATAAAAACACAAAATGCAACGTCTAACATTGATTTAAACCTAATTCTCTTTCTTTATTTGGTTTCTCGACAGATCAAGGTTTGATTCGACAGCATCTGCTGTCTTCCTCAGAAGTGTCACTCGATGTTGATGTGACGTGTCTGTCAGCTGTTTTGTGTAAATAAAAACTTTGATCTGTTGTTAAAGAAACTGAAAAATGCGCAAAAAGGACAAAATGAACACCATAGCGCTAATTTTTCCATTTCCTCATGAAAAAGAGACATTTTCCACAGTTTATGTTCATAAACACATCTACAAAATACTCACAGCTCCATTTTCCCTCCAGATTATATTATCCTCCCATCACACACTGTTACAGCCACACCTAAACAACACGTGAGCATTAGTCTCCACCCGTCCCCCCTAATGAGTATTATCTGTGCATCCTAAAAGCAATGGAGGGGAGCAAAGGGAGGCCAGATTTAATCACAGCTACTCAGAGATCACTGTGGGGTCAACTGAAGTGCCAGACAACAAACACGTGACAAGGAGAAAGATCTTTGTTCTTGCATTTTCTGCTCACTGAACCTGACATGTACCAGTATGCAACACCTGTCATAAACAATCTATTTAGATGGATCTGAATCTTTGAGGTTGTCAAAATGACCTCACTGACCTACATCTCTTCATCAGAAAAAACCACATGAATCATTCAAAAGAAAGCATGAATTATGACATCAGGAAACCTTTCATGGCATCAAAGTCCAAGAATCTTTTGTTTTATTTATTCATGAATTTAGTTATAGGATCGTTGCTGTATAATCCAAAAATCCCTTCTATCAAGGTACTTCATAATATTCTCTTATGAAAAGGACAGAAATAAAGAAGGGTGTATTGAAATTTGCCATGAAGCAGTGGATGAAGCAGGACTCAAAATGCAGGAAATCCAGGAGGCAGCCAGGAATGTTCAAAAAATAAAACGTTTTATTATAAAGCAGTGGTCTGGAGCAGGAACAAGAACAAAAACACAAGGATGTAAACACAAGGAACCAACAACGAGTGGAGGACTGAACTGGGTTTAAATAGACTGAGGCAGTGATGAGAAAACAGGGAACAGGTGTGATGATTACTGATTGGTTGCAGGTGTGAATGATTAACAGGACACTGGGGGGAAAAACACAAGCCTGCAGGGAGAAACATAACTATGGACTAACTGAACATGACTAAAAATAAACAGAAAATTAAACTGAATGAATAAACATAAAACAGGAGTGAAACAAATAAATGGGCTGAACTAATAAACAGAAGACAAGAAGCAAACAACACTGGAGAAAACCAAACAGGAAACTAAATGAGGTTGAAGCCCAAAAGGATGCAGCTAAACTTAACAGGAACAGGATGACTAAAGGGGCACAAAGACAGAAGCTAAACTGATGAGTAAACTATAAGAGGACAATGAAAGATAACTAATATGGGGGGAAGCAACAGCTAAGAAAGACAGGGGTCAAAGGTCATATACACAAAAAGAGGCTAATCAAACAGGGACCTGAAAATACTAAGATACACAAAAAGGGGAAGGGAAAACTAAAGAGAAAAACACTAGGCTGGTGAATGGAAATGGCAGGATTGCTAATGAGAAATAAAGTAAAAAACCTGAATGATAATTGACCTTTCGCCGAGCTCCGCCCCCCTTAGTTACTGTTGCTACTGGTGCGTTCGATTTGTCCTCGGAACTCGGAAATCCCGACTTCCGAGTAGGAAAAATCAAATAAAATGCCCCGCAAAGTCAGAACTCCCAGTCGGAAACTCGGACGTTTTTCTGAACTCCAACCTCGAAATCCAAGATGGCAGCGCCCTCGAAAACTGCTGTTTAGGTAGCTCTCAATGAACACATACGACTAATAAACAAAACTTTTAGTTTGTTCAAATTAGAGATGCAAGCGCTACATGTAACTTTTATTTCACACACACTCTTATATGTGTGTCTTGTAAAATAAACAGACAAATCGAACGCGCCAACAGTCCATCATTCGTGTTTGTTTGTTACCTATTTGACCTGATAAAAAAGTAAAAAATAAAATAAAATAAAAATAAAAAAGTTAAATTGAATAATTGGAATTCCAACTTCTCCGACTACGGAAACCAGAACGCTGTTAACTCGGGTGTGACGTCATTCCTAGTTCCGAGTTCCGACTTCCGAGGTAAATTGAACGCACCATAAGTCCGACAATCAGTGAATCAAATACCGCAGCTCGGCATATTTCCGCGATGGAAAGAGGGTAGACAGATGCGTGTCAGCGACATTTTTTGGAGCAATTCCTCCGCAATATCATATATATATATATATAAGTATAAGTAATTTTTTTTAGCTTAAGTGGGGGTTTAGTAAGAATTCTATGCAAAATTTTATAAAAGACGCCCCAAGCCGAGAAAACAGCTTAGTTACATGTAACTGTTTCACAACAAAAAGGGGCAAATTTGGATTGAATTCACATGATTGATGTAAATAATAATTGCTTTTGGAACATTGAAAAAGAAAATAATCCACTAAAAATAGAAAAAAACATGTTTTTCAAATAAATCTGAAACCTCCATAAAGAGTCTTGATACAAACAACCAAACAAAAACATCCCATGACAATACACTTGAGTGGTCTTTTGTATTTTATCCTCATTTTTCCAGACAGGATGCTTGGATCAATGTTATAATTCAATATAAATGATTATTCATGTGTTCAGCTCTAATTTAGCCTAAACACTCATCATGCACTGCAGTGTTCACAGATCCATGTATTCACACAGAAACGTAATCTAAACCTGTCAACTGTTCCTTCTGGTATTATGGCAGCAAACATATCATAATTCAGGATTATCCCACATTGCATTTGATATCATTTAAATTGGCTACATTTGTTTCCTGTCCTCCTCACCAGCCTCTGTGTCATCTGATGCTTGTTTGCCTCCAGGCAGCGTACTCAGTAACCGTGTGCCCCGGTGAAGTGACCAATTCCGCCGCTGCATTATTGTCGTCATAAATTCATATCACTGGGGGATATGTGTGTCTTGAACTGACAGCCTGAGATGGGGCGTTTTTATATTTCATTCTGGCAACCTGTCACAGCTGGTCATTGTCTTGTTCCACTGGGACAGAATCAGTATGAGAGGACATCATCTCCTCTCATCTTGTCATCTTATTTTTCTCTTGGGGCTTTTTGTCATTTGGCACCACCCACAGCCATTCGTCTTTATATTTTCTGTTTGTCCTATTTGTCTGCTTATCTGCCCATCACCACTTTTCACCTGATCTCACCTCCTCCCTGAGTTCCTCCTGGAGGAAAATAAGTAGGAGGAAAATCATGTAATCGTTGGTACCTGCAATACTGTCAAAGATTCTAAAAAAAATAAGAAAAACACATTCAAAGCAAAAAGTTGTTCCACTTTTATGCAGATGACATGGTAATTACGGCTCATAACAAAGTTAATATCATCATGTCCTGTGTCTCCCCAGTCCCTTCCATTTACCCTCTCACCTATTGTTCCTCCTGGTCCCTTAAAGTAACATTCCACAACTTTTACACCTTAAAATTATGCTTTTTTGTAAAGTTTTGGCGTCATACTATCATCTATTATGTTCATTTTCGTACCTGATAGTGTTGGGGGTCCCACGTCTTTTTACCGCACTATACAGTTTTTGAGCTCGGGTCGCTACCGGATGTACTGACTGGGTGTTGCTTTACGGCATTATATGGCAAGCCAAAGGGATAAAAAAGTGTGCATTCTAAACGCATGTTATGTCCGCCAAAATGCGCGTCTTGAACGCACGTTTTGACGCCAAAGAGGCAAAAACATGCGTGTTCTAAAAGTGAGCATTATGTCAGCCAAAACGCACGTCTTGAACGAGCGTTTTAGCGGACATAATGCAAGTTTAGAACGCGCGTTTTTTTTATCCCTTTGGCTTGCCATAATTGTATAACGTAGACTCGCTGTAGCAGCGGCAGATTCACCAAAGAAAGCTAGAAATCCCTTATCAGAGGAATCTAGGAAAAGAAAAGAAAAGAAAAGAAAAGAACGTGATAGAGCAAGAGCAAAGAGCAGAGTTAATATTGGGCCGTCTTTTCCTCGCTGGAGAGCTCTTTTAGAAAGAACAGCATGAACTACGGACTCTAATCTAGCCGTTCTGCTAATGGCTAGGTAAGTAATAAATGATTTCACCAGGGTTATTGTGTTTGGTCGGGCATAAAGTTGTTATACAGTCCTGATAAAACTATTTATTCAATGTGCGGAGGTGGAAAAGTGTGTTTTCGTTGTTTTGCCTGACATTAGGAATGTAAACATGCCACTTTTGCCCGAGAGAGAGATTTAATGTTACGACAGTGACGTTACGCAGCAAGCCTCTAGAGGGGGACAGAGAGCATATATACACAAAGTTAAGGAATGGGGCTTTAATATTCAAATTATCATTCATCCCCAGCTGCAGTTCCTTCTTGCTACTCCTCTACCCCAGTCCTTCATTGTTTTCTCCCCTTCCATAGATTTCATATTAGGTTCATGTGTTTTCTTTAGTTTATTCCATGTTCATGTTTTAGTTATTTCTCCCAGCCTTTAGTTCAGTTATATTTATGTTTTCCTTTTATTGTGTTCTGTTCTGTTTTCCCTGGTTTAGCCTCATGTTTTACTTTTGCCCCTAGTAATCCATTTGTCCTTATTTAGCTTCCCCCGTTGAGTCTATTTCTTTTAGCATTTACTTCTAATATCGCTTTGTTTTAGTTACTTTGTCTTGTTGTTTTATCTGGTTCAGTCCTCCTCTTGTGTTTTTGTATTGCCTCCATCAATTAATGACACCTGTAGACCCTTGGAAAAACTAGCAATCATCTCACTTGTTTCCATTTTCTTTGTATGCATTCCCTGTCATTCTCTGCTCCCTGTTGGTTCCTAATGCTGTCTCCCAGTTTTGCTCCAGTATCTGAGCTTTGAAATAAGGACCTGTTTGTTTTTTTAACCTCACCTGACTGCTTCCCTGATCATCTCTTCACCGCACCGCATTTGGGTCCTACCTCAGCTAAAAATCATGACAACTATTGGGCTTTTGTTTATAGAACCAATCTTGTTTTTCTTTTGAGGACAAAATTAGACTTTATGCCTATGGAATATGGTGATGTCTTGTACATGCACTTGTCCTCTTCCCCTTCTTTCCACCAGACACAAAAGTGGCGTGTAGTGTAATAGAGGCATTTTACCCGCGACCTCCCTTCGGGAGCGATCCTGACATGAAATGGGAGCAAAAACTTTCCACACAGCTGGTCCCGTGAGGTCACAAAATCACAGGAGAATTACAACACCATGCATGATTTTGTAAATTACAAGCAAAGAGAAACATGGCTGCATGTATCCAAAAAGGTCTGTGGCTTATTTTCTGTACTGTTTACCACGACTACAGGGGTTTTATAAGGAAATAACGTACGTTTACCTGCATATGACTTTTATTTTGAAAGTTTCCAGATGTTTTAGACTGTTCTCGTGTTTGAATTCCTGTCTGGCCTGATCTAAACTGTGATGTTTTGAGATGCTTTCACGTCCAGTGGAAAGAAGGGGTTATTGAACACATTCTGGACAAGGAGCACTGAGGTTGAATTTAAATTGTAAAATACTTACTCATTACTGTCTTCTGTATACTTGGATTGTGTGGCTGTCTTATCTGCCTGTACATTAAATCATTGACTTACATTTATTTATAAGGCGTCCACTATTTCTGCAGACCTACATAACTCAGAAAAAAATAACAAAAGCATCATCTTCTTTCACAGATTTTAATTTCAGAGAAGAGAATTCAGGAGTTCTGCTCCAAGACTACAAAACTCACCAAAGCAACAGGAGCAGGTCACCTTAGACAGGAGTAAATCTAATCCTAAGAATCCTGAATCACCAACATCAGGCTGCAGGTGCTTTATCACCTTGCAGTCATTCTTAGAACATTTTTGTCATTTTTAAGTTTTATTGTCATTGTGTTGGACTCAGAGGCTCCCCCAGAAAATGTTAATAAGGGTGGCCAGACAGGGCCAGAGAGGATTTTGGGGTGGTACACCCAATTGGGCCTTGTGGTAACTCTGGGAGAGTTCAGCCTGTGTCGATGTATTGCATGCTCCTTTATTATTTTTTTATTAAAAAACAATATGCATCCAAAACACTTAACTAAGATTTGAGAAATACAAAAATGTCAGAAAAATAAATTTCAGTTATTTTAGATGTTATTTAAAATTTTATTTTTTGTTGAATTCACCTGTTGCTGTCTTCACAAAAACTATTTCATTTAAATGATTTATTTACTCATTAATTGTATAATTTTTTATTGAGTTTTACATTTATGTCTTGATTAAATAAGATGATTTTATGGTTTGAGTGATATGATTTATTAAGCAACACTGGTAAATAACCTGTATTTGATATTTGATTTTGCCCTGGGGGGGGCAGCAATTTCCCAAGGGTGACCATGGCCACCCCTGGCCACCCCTTGGGGGCACCACTGGTTGCAATGTTATAAAACTATAACTGTAAGTCTTGTGTCAGATGTTCATGTTGTTCCTTGCTAAATAAAGGTTTTAAAAAATTTAGTGGGATTTTTTATACTGTAGCTGTGTGGACTACTGCTGATGTGATTGACTTTTTTCTGCCCAATTTAATGTCATTTATCTTTCTTTTTTTTTGTTTTGCTGGCATGTTGTTGGTGTGACACGCAGATGCTGCTTGCTCTCTACTGTGAAAGCCACAGAAGGCATCATGTTTTTTCACTGTTTGCATCACCAGATTGAGCATTTTACAAAATATACCTAATTTGATCAGTCCACGTCTCGTTTGGTTGTAACTCCTCTGTGGGTCGTGTTTGTTTGTGGTAGGAACCATCCACGCTCACAGCTGAGCTGATGTGAAAGTCGTTGCATGCGCATGAACACTCATGAATATTAAAATCTCCCTCTCTCCTGGAATGACTCTGGCCCACATCAGTGGATTTGTCTTCTTACTGGACTGATGAGCCACTCAGCTTCACTTTAACAGAAGAAGAAAGGATGAGAGGACGTCCTAAACGTTGTGTGTTTATTTTAAGAGGTAAGTTTTAGCAGAGGGTTGCACCAGACTCAAGCTGTGACATTAAAGTTAAACTATATATTTTTTATGTTTGATTAACAAAAGCAGCTTGGATTAATATTTTTTAAGGTCTTACCTTAATCTTCATAACTTATGAGACTATTATGAGCTAATTTCCCCCACTTTGGCTCGTCTGTCAACCCTCCATAAAGCACAGGACAGCACTTTTTTCACCATCTGAAGCTCTGCTTTGGGACCTTCCTTTGACCTCAGTCATAAACTGTATTTCTGTGGCCTGATCTGACATAATGGCAGATTCAAACTCAAATAAATCCAGAGTTATATTTTTAAAATTACATTCAACAGATAGAGAATGAGCCTGTGAAGAGTGAATGTTCATGATTTTCTTGATCTCCCTGAAAGAAAGAGGTGATGTAGTGATGTAGAAGATTCAGAATAGCTAAATGTATCGTAAGCAGAAGAAGCAACATCTCAGACATAGCACAACACATTTTAACATTTTGATTTTAGTCATTAAAATACAAACGTCCTCAGAGGAAAGACGTAAGAAATACATTTATGGGTCTAATTTGTTCATTTTGACTGTATTGAGTTTTGTTTCTTGTATTTTTTCATCTGTAACCCGATGGGAAAAGATTATTTTGCGGGATGTTGTGTCTTCACTTCTAAAATAAGTGTAGTTGCAGTGAATGTTTATTTGTTTGCTTGCTCTTTTGATTAAATCTTTTTGCTTATTCCAGAAATTGGCAAACAAATTTTTATTAAAGCTACTATAAAACTATTATTTTACAACTTATAAGCAATGAAAACATTTTGGGGGGAGTTTAGTTTAGTTTAGTTTCAGCCATTGCTGATTGTAATCATGCAACACCTGTGTGCTTAAAAATGTAAGATAGCTGCAGAATTATACTTTTAAACAATATTGAAAAGGTACTTTAGTCTTTTTAATTACTCATAGGTAGTTTGTGTTGTTTTTACAGTTAATCTGCTCCTCACTGAAAACATAGTTATAATGACCGATTTCACTAACATGTATTCTTTTAAAGCCATACTATGCAACTTTTTCATATTTTTAAATCATGTTCTTGAGCCAGTTTGTGCTAAAATGACCCTTTACAGGGTTAATGAAATGTCACTCAGACCCCCACCGCCCTCTGTGGCCATAGTACCACACTTGCAACTTCAGAGTGGCGGTCCGGTCTGTTGGACTTTAAAAAATGGAGCTGACATGCCAATGCTGCAGTCTGCATGTTTCCTGCAAGATTTAGGCCCATTCCCAATACTCGCACTGCGCACTACACCCTTCTGTGAAGTGCACTTAGAGGAAGTGCGCAGTAAGGCTTCGAATGCGTAGTTCACAAGTGTGCAAATAATTGCCAAATTGGGACAGAGAGCCATAGGGGTGGTGGTCCCCCTATTTAAAAAGGGGGACCNGCAGGGTGTGTTCCAACTACAGGGGGATCACACTCCTGAGCCTCCCTGGTAAGGTCTATTCAGGGGTTCTGGAGAGGAGGGTCCGTCGGATAGTCGAACCTCGGATTCAGGAGGAGCAATGTGGTTTTCGTCCTGGCCGTGGAACACTGGACCAGCTCTATACCCTTGGGGGGGTCCTGGAGGGTGCGTGGGAGTTCGCCCAACCAATCTACATGTGTTTTGTGGATTTGGAGAAGGCGTTCGACCGCGTCCCTCGGGGGGCCCTGTGGGGGGTACTCTGGGAGTATGGGGTACCAGGCCCCTTGATACGGGCTGTTAGGTCCCTGTACAACCAGTGTCAGAGCTTGGTCCGCATTGCCGGCAGTAAGTCGGGCTCGTTTCCGGTGAGAGTTGGACTCCGCCAAGGCTGCCCTTTGTCACCGATTCTGTTCATAACTTTTATGGACAGAATTTCTAGGTGCAGCCAAGGTGGTGAGGGGATCCGTTTTGGTGGCCTAAGGATCAGGTCTCTGCTTTTTGCAGATGATGTGGTCCTGTTGGCTTCGTCAGAACGTGATCTCCGGCTTTCGCTGGAGCAGTTCGCAGCCGGGTGTGAAGCAGCTGGGATGAGAATCAGCTCCTCTAAATCCGAGACCATGGTCTTGAGTCGGAAAAGGGTAGAATGCCTTCTCCAGGTCAGGGACGAGGTCCTGCCCCAAGTGGAGGAGTTTAAGTATCTCGGGGTCTTGTTCACGAGTGAGGGAAGGGTGGAGCGTGAGATCGACAGGCGGATTGGTGCTGCGTCTGCAGTGATGGGGGCGTTGTACCGGTCTGTCGTGGTGAAGAGAGAGCTGAGTCGAAAGGCGAAGCTCTCAATTTACCGGTCGATCTACGTTCCTACCCTCACCTATGGTCACGAGCTTTGGGTAGTGACCGAAAGAACGAGATCGCGGATACAAGCGGCCGAAATGAGTTTTCTTCGCAGGGTGGCTGGGCTCTCCCTTAGAGATAGGGTGAGGAGCTCGGTCATCCGGGAGGGGCTCGGAGTAGACCCGCTGCTCCTCCACATCGAGAGGAGCCAGTTGAGGTGGCTCGGGCATCTGATTAGGATGCCTCCTGGACGCCTCCCTAGTGAGGTTTTCCGGGCACGTCCAACCGGGAGGAGACCCAAAGGAAGACCCAGGACACGCTGGAGAGATTATGTCTCTCGGCTGGCCTGGGAACGCCTTGGGATTCCCCCGGAGGAGCTGGCCCAAGTGGCTGGGGAGAGGGAGGTCTGGGCTTCCCTCCTTAGGCTGCTGCCCCCGCGACCCGACTCCGGATAAGCGGGAGAAAATGGATGGATGGATGGATGGACAGAGAGCATTGTGTCATTAACCGTGACGCATGCTGGGATGCTGGTAGCTGTTTGTGCTTTTTTTAAATCTTTATTAACAGCTTTCAAACAAACATTTATTTGACCAAATTTAAATTCAATGCTGTCCACATTTATATATTTGTCTAAAACATTCAGAGCTTGAATAAATATCAAAAATTGTCTTAAAATAAACTTGTTTCACTTGAAAATACATGTTTTCAGAAAAGGCACTTGAGCCATTGCTTCTTCTCAAAATTCCCACGCAGCAATGAATTGTGGGTAATACCCTTGCCCAGAGTCCACATTGATGTGGACTTGGGCGAAGTGCGGATTAAAGGTTCAAAAAGGGCGTGGTCAACTTCCACACTTGAGAATCGGGACATCCTACTCACTCGCACTCCTGGCCGGTGTCGGTACCAGATCTGCTCGGGTGCAAGATCGGCTCGGGGTCCTTCGCCTGCCGATGATGACGTCAAACTACGGCAAATCCACTCGGATTTCACACATAAGTTTTGGAAAGAGTTTAGCAGTTTTGTCTTGTTTCTTACCGCCTAAATATTTGCTTCATAACTGTTTTTGTTAATAAAACACCATATTGTCGTAGTTTTGTAAAAAAAAATGTGAAACTACATAAAACCAACAGCAGACTTCCAAAAAGCACAACAGTTTTTATATGTGGAAAAATTGTAAATGTATTTACAGAATTAGCAGCCATTTGTAATTATGTGAATTCTGTATATTTTGTTAGTTCTTAAATCCATTCATTTTGTTCAATAGTTATTTTATTTTTATTTTGCCCCTTTTCATCAAAATCAAGAGCTGCTGAGGATCTCTGTTTATCAATTGATATTTTTGCTTTTATTTTACGTTTCCTTTGGCAAAACAAACATATTTTCCCCGAAAAGTGTTTGTTTTTGGACTACAGGACTACAACCACAAGGACTACAACCGCAATTTTGTTCAAACCAATCAAAATCTTCATTGTCAACGTGCTACCGTAACTTTTATGAACGTGGTATCGTAACTTCTGTAAGTCTTACGTTCAGCCAATCATCTAGTGTGACGTCATCGGCAGGCGCGATCTTGCACCCGAGCAGATCTGGTACCGACACCGGGAATGCGCAATTGAAGGGCGCAAGGATGGAAGTGTGAGTATTGGGATTGGGTCTTAGATTGTGAACACAGCTGATTTGTTTTTACTATCTGGACACCAGGGGGTGCTAAAAGCAAGCCAAAACTGCCAAGTGTGCCTTTAAACTAGTACACAACTCCTTTGATAAACTTTACAGAAATATTTGAGGGTCTTACTTCACATTTTGATGTTTTGTTATTCTAGTAGTTCCTGAGTAAAGAGCACAAAAGAGAAAAAACTCTGGTGAACAAAGAAATATCAGATGTCAGTGATGATTTTCAGATAGAAAATGCACCTGAACTGTTATTACCCAGTAGATAAAAACCACCAAATGACTGTGTTCTCATTTGTAACGGTTCAACATTTTTTCTGTGATTTTAACGGAAACAAACAACTTCATGAACTTTGTTTCTTTTGTTATGGTACCAACTCCCTGGAGAAGGGATTATCCATCAGACTGAGGAGACCACCAGACAGTGTGTGTGTGTGTGCGTGCGTGCGTGCGCGCGCGTGCGTGCGTGTGTGTGTGTGTGTATACAATACACAATAAACATGGTGAAATCTGCCATCTTTATTATACAAACAGATATTATTTGCAGCTTTTTCCTTCCTCACCTCAAACCCTCCCGCTCACTTGGTTCTTCTTCAGACACACCTCATGCTCCATCAGTGACACTGATGTCCACTGACAGCTCAGAACATGATAACACTTCCAGCAGTCATCTAGCTCGCAGAGAGGGGAATCCCTATGAAATAAATAATACACACACTTCACTCATAGAGATGGATGGGGAGCAACCTGCTCACATTAAAGCTTTGCACCGTTCAGTTCAGACAGTGAAACCAGGAAGAAGAAAAAAGGGGCAAATGAGCGTGCAAGGCACAGTGATGCTTGTGTGTGAATATAAGTGAAGCAGGAAGAGCTTGTTGTCCTCACTTTCCTTTTATATAACAGCAGGATGGAGAATCCATGTATCCTGTCAACTCTGGACAGCTCGCACAGTACCCCCCACCCCACCCCACCACCACACACACACACACACACACATCTTTCTCTCACACACACACACACATGCATAAATGCAGACAATTACATTTGCAAATATAAAACAGTGTGTGGGAAGAAATGAAGACTCTACAGGATGAAAATCTTCTGTTGTCTTTTTTTAAACGAAGAAAAAACTATTTATTTTCAAAATTTGGGGAAACCTTTGAGTCTAGTCATTAGTCATGTTGTGGAAAAGACAATAATGCAGAATACACCTGCGATTCATACCCTAACCTCAACTTGGCCTAAAGTATTAAAAGAACCTTAATTCATATTTGAGCAAATGGAACATGATCAACAGGATTATGGTGTTTTAAAAACTATAATAACTCAGGGTAAGGTAAACAAGATTTAAAGTAAAACAAGCCATGAACTCTAAAAGTTAAAAGATGAGCTCATCTGCCATCTTTTGTGCATCTTTCCTAATCTTGTTCAGGAAATGTTAAATGGGTGACTGGGGGTACAAAAAGAGGCAAACTATGTCTTTCCCCCAAAGAAACTGGGCCAACAGTTTCAGACAGAAATTCGCCATCACTTCCACTCCAGTGTGGCGGATCCAGGTTAAAGGAGTGGGTGGTGATCACAGAAAAAGCACACTGGCAGAGGAGGAAACGAGAAGGGGGGATGCATAAGTAAAGAGACAGAGTGGTGTGTGCAGATAGCTGGAGGAGAGGGGGAGAACACATGAGGGGGCAGCAAGAGCAAGGTCACAGACGGAAAGGACAGAAGTGTTCAAAAAAACAAGGCAATGGAGCAGAAGATGGTTTAGAAGGGAAAAAAAGAAAGTGAAGTAAAGAGAAAAGGAGAAAATGAACAATACTCTGATGAAGGGCCTCCTGTTCTGGTCCTGTTAGATCTCACGGCAGCATTCGATTCGATAGATCATGAAATTCTCATCTCTCGTTTAGAAAATGTTGCTGGAATTTATGGCACTGCATTGACCTGGTTCAGATCCTTTATGTCAAACAGAAGTTTCTCTGTCATGATCGGAAACACCTATTCATCCAGGGCAAGTCTCCCATTTGGTGTACCCCAAGGATCTATTCTAGGGCCTATACTCTTCTCTCTTTACATGTTACTGCTTGGAAACATCATTAAAGCCCTTTTTATAAGACACACCATGCCGGCAAATCAGCGCAATATTACCGCAACGTGTTTCTTATGAACGCGCTATGGCGGAATCACGTTGCGGGAATTTTGCGGCATTCGTGCCGCCACGCTTGGTAGTAATATTGCGGTAATATTGCGGCTTTGCCGGTCTTATAAACGCACATTAAGCCTTGGCGCAAAAGA
>SSNS01000087.1:2096684-2104008 GCA_006937985.1 Aphyosemion australe
GGATGAGTGCTGTGGCAGTATTTTCACATGTCAGGCTGATGACTACCGCTAAAAAAAACAGTTATTTAGTAACTAGATAAATGTGGATTTGGCTGATTTTTGTAAAAAAAAAACGTGACCTGCAAATTCTCATGAACGCCTTTTATCATACCAGATATCTGCTCATAATTGGTAGCCCAGCAGAGACTCTCTGTCTTACTTTTTGAGAGTGAAGTAAACCTACCATGCTGCAAATGTCATGCATAAATACAGCGTGAAATAAGGTCGTTAAAATGCGTCAACACAGTGGATTTAATACAAGTTTTAAAGAACAATCTCTGGGTGAAGTGCGGTGAGGTTTCATGGCTCACTGCAGAAATAAAAACTAACTCAGATCAAGTCAGACACAGCTAAACTAACACTCTGTATGAGCGTGACTGTCAGAAAGTTGCTAAAATAACCTGTAAATAACAAAAGTAAAAATGCACCTTTGATTTTTTTAGAGTCCACATCCAGGAGGCTGGAGCATCTTTCACTGACAGGATGTCAGACTAAAGCCCAGATGTGCTCAGTTGGGACACAGCTCATAAAATATGATGTCTGATGTTTAGGTAAGTGAAATTTTGGCACTGCAAGGCTTTGAAATGTCAGTACAATAAAATATTTTAGCAAGCAAATCTATCCATCTAGCTAATTTTACTTTTTTCCCCTCAAAGGAACACAGACAACCACAGAATGCTCAGATGTTGGAACCAGCACTTCCAACTACACACCAGGTATAGAGGAAGAAGTCTGGAGCAGATCAAAGTGAGCGATGACACTTTAGTCCTACACCTCAAACCTCTAAGAAGCCACTATCATTAGAACATCACACCCCCTGAATCACTCCATCTGATGGCAGCAGAGTGATTTATTTTATGTTTTATTGGTTTGGAAAGATAACATTCTGTTGAAATGATTGAATTACATTCTTTTCTGTAAACAACCACCTGATCTGAGCAGCATGTGTACAGAATGGCTGTCCTCAAGCTAAGTTTATAAAAACAGCTGCAACATTTAATAACTGTGCTGTTCTTTAATATGCTTATTTTGATTCCAATCATTTGAATAATTGTAGTGGCAGTATTTTATTAACATTTTTTATAAATTGTGAAATCACTGCAGCAAAGTGAACTTATAAGCAAAGTAAATAATGAACCAAAACAATAACAAAAATGTCTCTATAAACATTAGTAGAACAGAACCAATTTTCCAAAAGCTGCTTGTAAACAAAATATGACATTAAAGTTATTGTTTATCATTTCAGAATATGTCGATGACATCATGGAACTGGTCTTTGGAAAAGTTTTTCCTCAACCATCTCCGTTTCTAGATGAGGTAGAGAAGATAAACACCCCACCAACCCTCTCATCTCAGAATTCAGACAACGGAGGTCTCTGCCTACGTCTTCCGCTTTAATCCAGGACCGGTTTGAGGCCCTCATCAACAGGAAACTCCTGCCATATTCTGAGGACAACACAGGATAACAGGAACTCTGAGACCTACATACCACCATCACCAGGACACAAATCACCTGTGTGCACAATGCCTGGAACAACTAAAACCAAAAGGGGAGACATTAAGTGTCCAAAGCCTATTATTCAAATATTTTTGTTCATTCTTTCTATTTATTATATTTATTTGTTTGCTGTGACTTTACTGCTTTGTAAATTAATATAAACAAATAATAAAAACATTCACTGAATGTAAAATTATTCTTAGTTGTACTGGTCCAAACTGGGCCTTGTTCCAGTTATTCTGTAGTTGAACACAGGACAGCCTCAAATCCAAGATGATCCAACATACATTTCATTTGGCTTCATGTTTCCTCCATTCTGGCTTTAACCTCATGGTATTTATTTAGAATGCAGGTAAGATTTAACTATATTTGTTAGCAAAGCAGGCCGATCTTGGGGATTTCTCTACAGTATTGATTTCAACCTCTGTGGGCATGTTAGAGCAGTTATCACAGTTACATCTAAATACATTTAATAAAGATGCAGCGTAAGCAATAAATAAAAACCTGTAAAGATGTAGGCATTAGGACTTTGGTGATTACATATTAAAACATGGGGAGAAATGTAATTTATTCTATTTATCTTCAAACAAGTAAAGCATTTGGCTTTTTTATGGAATCTCAAACCTATAATTAAATCAAAATGTAAGTGCTTTTTATCCATTTTCAGCCATTAAGACACCAATATAAAATACCAACAAAAAATATATATGTAGCAGATATGGTATTCATAGGTGTTAAATGATATTTTCCAATGTGCTGGTATTGATGGTTCATGTAATTACAGTGATAACACACCAAATGAATGCATTACATTCATTTGGAGCCATTGTGTGTGTGTGTGGGGGGGGGGGGGGGGGGGGGTCGCGTGCTGGAAGGCAGGGTGTTGAGAAACTCTCCCCTCATGTTTTAACAATGCAAATATAACGTTTCTACTACTCTAAATAGTAATTTCTCTATCAAACTACATAAATGTCTGACTGGGGTGGAGTCTAAGGTCTTGCTCAGTGGAGGGGGCGGGGTTTGCAGAGCTTCATTCAGATTTAAAGAGACAGTACCAAAACGGGCCATTTTTGAGACTCTGCTCAGAACAGAGGTAGAGAAGGTGTCTGACAGAAACAATAATGAGGAATTCAGACCTAAGAACTGCAGTTCCCCTGTATATGGACCACAACTGAATGATTTAGATGCAAAAAGGAAGAATTTAAAAGCATAAAGAAAAATGTTAAATCACAGAACTCAGAGAAGAGGCTGAAAAGCACAGGATTTGTTACAACAAAACATCCTGGCTGTTCAGAAATTGAAAGAATATCTTTCTCTCACATGAAATAAACTGTCTTTTTTGATTGGATCGGCATCCATGAAACCACAATAGTGTGAAGGGTGACGAAGAGTAGATTCATGCAGAGAAATGAAAATAATGAGAAATGGAGATACGAGGTGTTTACCCATAAAACCGCTAGTGTTGTAGTCAAGAACACACCATCCGAGACATATGCATATCAAAGGAAAATCATAAAGCAAAATTGGGATTTCTTTTTTAGTTTCCTTAAAGGGTCGGTCACCCCCTGAGCCGTATTGTTTTATATCGACTCGTGAGTGGTCGAGCCAGCTGGGGGCGTGGCCCAGACTTGGTTGCAGTCCAGTGCAGTGCAGCCCTCTGTGGCCAGAATTTCACACTTGCAACTTCAGAGTGGCGGTCCGGTCCCTGTTGGAGCTGACGTGCCTGGTGCTGCAGTCTGCTTCCAGCATGTTTCCTGCATGTTTCAGATCATGAACACAGCTGATTTGTTTGATTTAGTGATGAACCGCTCCTGTAGACACTAATGAAGGCTGAGGAGACATTTCAGCACACAGCAAGGAGATAAGTTTCACCTTTGCTTTCACCAACGGAACACTAGGGGGTGCTATACGCAAACCAAAACTGCCAAGTGTGCCTTTAAACTGTGTAACTGAATGAAACACAATTTAACCAGTGCATTCATCTGAGGGACCATCAAAAAGCTGGCATCTAATTTTACCCCAAGGCTGGTGACACTATTCGTGAACAAAGTTCGGAATGTTCGGAACAGAAAAGGAGCAAGAGAGATTTTTAGAATCAAAAGAATTGACTCATTAAGTTTGAGGAAGTTTGCAGCTAACCAACCCTTTACATCTGAGAGACAGATTAATAAGTCTGAGTTTGGTCTATTCATAGCCAAATGGAAAAAGCTGACATTTCATTGAGGTATTTAACATTCTTGGATATTTGTCTTTCATGAAATTACATTAATCAGGTAAAGTTGAACTAAAAATGATGTCACGCGAAGCCTGAACATCATGTGGTTACCAAAACAAGACCGAATAAAAATACCTTTGATACCAAGAGAAGAACCTAAAAATATGGTCTCAAGACCAATTGAGTACTACTGTACAACACAGAAAAAGCTGTTTGACTTCATGTTAATCTGTTTTCTCATGAACTACACCTGAAATCTGTTTATAAAGATACCTTTTTGGAATAAACCCAGTCCACTTGTGATCTGTGCAGAAACTGAAGCTGTTTTTGGAGCTGTTTTGCTCTTCAGATGTTAAGAGTTTGAAATAAATAAATAAATAAATAAAACCTGACGAGACCCCAAAAGCAGCTCTAACCCAGGAACCAATGACCTTTTATCCAAGTTTTCTGTAAACTGACATGTCACAACTTATGCAAACAATTTAAAAAGTTTGGGCAACTTGTGGTTTTTAGCATCAGGGACCAAGCACAATGACTGAGCTTTCCTCATACTGTCTCATTTTTGGAGGCAAATCTGTGATTTACTCCTAATCATTTAGTAAGGAACATCCATGTCAGTGTTTGGAACATTAATCTTCTAGACCAGCTGCTCATCATTAATGTGAACGTGTCACCTCAGGAAAGTTTCTATGGGACCAGCTGACAAACAATTTGACCTTGTCAGGGAAGTAAAAACAGGACAAGTTGGTCCATCCATAAGATCAGCTATGCCATCTAGAGGTCATTTGTAGCTACTGCACCAAAGCCTGGACAAAAAGTGTGCAGGAACAAACTCTTCAAATATGAAAGAAAAAATTAAACAAAATCACTTCAATATTTCTGAAAGATGGTGTTCAAGGGCTGAATATTTTATACCAGGCTATGATAGTTTAAATAAGCAATGTGTTTTTAACATCCCACTCAGTCATTTTTTGCTTAGTCCTGTGGCCCATTTTTCTATTTAATTTTTTGATCAGATCCCAAAAATGAAATATACCCACTTCATTTTTAAATGGTTCAGAGTTGAGATGGCTTTCATTGTGAAGAGACAAATGAGCCAGTCACATGACCCAGGTCACATGGTTCTCTAAACTGAAGCTTCATGTTGCATTGACTGAGAAGTGATACCTTGCATAGCCATGGTTTCTGTGGTATCAAACTCCCAAGTTACTGCTTTGGTACCAAAATGTCCCTTCCAAATTTTTTTAAGACAACACTAAACCTTTACAACATACATGTTTTTAAACCCCCTAAAGGACATCAGTTTTGTGAGGCCACCTAATCCAAAGAGAAAAATATTTCACCCTCTCTAATCTACATTTACCTACACAAATCAAACCCCTCTTGATTGTGCAGATGCATTAAGAGTGCAAAATTGAACATTTTATTCAAATGAGAACAAACTCAACATGTACAAATATTCCAGAATTTATTTCTTCAGCATTAATTTACACTAAGATCTCTGTGGTGCCTGTGGGAAGACCTTCTTCTGCTGCCCAGAACCAGGAGTGGAGGGAGTCTCAGAAACATGCTCCTTCAGGTAGTGGATGCTCTGATAGTAGTCCTTGCCCTTCTCATGGTTCTTGCTGAAGGTGGTGTAGGTGCCAGGAGGGTACATGCCATACAGGAGCCTGTAGTCAAAGTTAGGGTAAGGAGAGGAGAGAGGGTAGAGATAAGGGCTACCCCAGAAGACTCCTCCTCCACCAACATATGGCATAGGGTAGCTAGGAAGTCCTTGTCCAGGCCCCATGCTGGCACCTGGGTAGCCAAATTCTTCCGTTTCATGCTGGTAGTTTCCAAGTTCAGCTTCCTTCACAACATTGGAAGTCTCTCCAGACTGGAGGACTGGTCCTGATGGTGCAGGGATTTGTGGGAGCAGCATGCTGGCATCAAGGTCCTGGGTGTTGGCCAAGGCTTCTTCAGAGAAGATCTTAGGATCAACAGTCCACTTGGTTTCTAGAGAGAATTGGAGATTTAAAAAAAAAAAAAAAAAGATTTTGGGATTGGTTGAACAGCATTTGGCAAACTACACTTCATACCTGGTAGACTGGACTCAGGCCCTCCAGCCTGAGCAGAGCCAGCATCATATCCTGTTGGAAGAGTGTTGTAACCTGATTTATCCACTAGGGGGAACCATGTACAGGGTCTGGGTATTTGTCATTGGTCTGTTCTGGTCACATGTTAGAAGTTTCGAGAAGAAGATGACGAGTCATGAAGGCAGGTTCAGTCTGTTATGTTCAACGTTTTTGAAGTGCTAAATAAATAGTGCTCGGTTACTGGGTCTGTGGTTTTTTTACTGACTGGAATTACCACATATTTTTGGCGACGAGGTGAATTTTTTTTTTTCTCGTCTGGGTGTCGAAGAGCTGTTCGGCGTTCGACACACCCGGCTGCTGCTGCATGAGTGTCGGGGAAGCGGAGGTTCGTGTCCCTGGAGGACCCGCATTGTCGGAGGAGGAAGGGCAAAGTGCGTTGTTACAGCCGGCCCAGATGGCCATGTTTGGGGTGGTTGGAGAGTTTGTGGAAGGAGACGAGGACTGGACTGAATACGAGGAAAGGTTGGGACATTTTTTCTTCGCAAATGGTATCACAGAGGAGCAGAAGAAGCGCGCCATTCTCCTGAGTGTGTGTGGAGCAAAAACTTATAAGCTTATAAGGAATTTAGCAACGCCACGGAAACCAGGAGAACTTTCGTATGAGGAAATAGTCAAGCTCGTCGGGAACCACCACAATCCAAAACCGTCTGTGATAGTGCAGCGTTTCAAGTTCCACAGTCTGTTCAGGAAAACAGGTCAGTCAGTTGCCAATTTTGTCGCTGATTTGAGACAATTATCAGAGCATTGTGAGTTTGGAGCCGTTTTGGACGACATGCTCCGTGACAGACTTGTGTGCGGTATTAATGATGATGTCATCCAACGCCGGTTACTAGGCGAAGCCCCGCCTCTATCGTTCAAGAAAGCACTGGAAATCGCACAAGGAATGGAAATGGCGGCGAGTAATGCTAAAGACATTCAAAAAGGACAGTCAGGTCCTCAGTCTGTGGCAGTGCATCATGTTGACAAAGAGGCTAGTGGTTCTACTAAGCGAGTGGAATGCTACAGGTGTGGTGGTGCGCATTACGCAAATGACTGTAAGTTTAAAGAAACAGTCTGCCATGGGTGTAACAAGAAAGGACATTTATTAAAGAAATGCAGAAGTGCTAAGTCTAAGTCTAAGCCAGCAAAGAAGCCCCACTGGAAGGGAGCTGGCACCCATCATATGAAGGAAGCAGAGTCAGATGAAAGTTGTTCGTTCAACATGTTCAGGGTGGAAGATGATGTGGGGCCACCGGGTCCATATTATGCTACAGTCTCCGTCAACGGGAAGGACATCAAGTTCGAGGTGGACTCGGGAGCTACAGCTTCAGTCATCAGTGAGGAAACCTACAAGAAGACGTGGGGTAAAAACCCTCCACCGCTGCGTTCGTCAACACTCAAGCTGAGGACATACACTGGTCAGCCGATACCTCATGTTGGAGTCCTGCAGGTGGACAT
>SSNS01000087.1:2106067-2151987 GCA_006937985.1 Aphyosemion australe
CGTTTGACGCCACAAACAACTACAGGAGAGAGACCAGCTGAGTTGTTGTTGGGGCGTAGACCTAAGTCAAAGCTGGATTTGCTACGTCCAGATACAAGGGCGAGAGTAATAGAAAGACAAGAAAAACAGAAAGAAGGTCATGATGTACATGCAAAAGAGAGGAAGTTGGGTCCAGGAGTACAGGTTTTTGTAAGGAACTTCAGTTCCAAATCAAAAGAGTTGTGGTTACCAGGGGTGATCCAAGAACAGACAGGTCCTGTATCTTTTGTTGTTAAATTGGAAACAGGAAGAGTGATTAGACGACATCAGGATCATGTTCGTCTCAGACCAGTTGGGGGTTTAAATGTATCCAACGTACCATTGTCCCATGTTCTGGAACTGTATCCAGCATCTGGGGTGCAGACGGACTCATCTGAGATGGAAGTGGTTCAAAAAGAAAACATGCCCGAGGGGAGTGGACAAGAGGACATCGCTGGGATGTCAACTGAGATGGACGTATCAAAGACAGTTCCAGGGACACCTGAGACAGTGGTACAAGATGAGATACCAGGCAGGGTTCGTAGATCTCAACGCACTCGTAAACCACCAGAGAGACTGAATATGTAAGGTGTTTTGAACTTTATGGGGGAGGAGTGTTGTAACCTGATTTATCCACTAGGGGGAACCATGTACAGGGTCTGGGTATTTGTCATTGGTCTGTTCTGGTCACATGTTAGAAGTTTCGAGAAGAAGATGACGAGTCATGAAGGCAGGTTCAGTCTGTTATGTTCAACGTTTTTGAAGTGCTAAATAAATAGTGCTCGGTTACTGGGTCTGTGGTTTTTTTACTGACTGGAATTACCACAAAGAGGTACAAGAGGAACAGCACCAACTGGGTATGCTGCTTGAACAGGTACAAAAGCACCACCAGGATATCCAGGACCAGCAGCAATTCCACCCTGACCAGGAACAAAGCCAGCACCAGCCATAAATCCAGCTTCAGGTGTAGAACCCATCATTCCTGGTGCTGGAGCAAACATGTAGGGACTACTGGGAGCTGGTCCAACCATTTGTCCTGCCCTAGAGACGTCTCTAGAAGCACCATACATGGGTGCATAGCGGCCAGTGGCTGATCCCCGGTGAGGAGCAAAGTTACCTCCTTCATTTGGGTGACTGCTGCGCTGTCCATGGGATTTAGAGCCTGAGATCAAAAGAATCAAATTTAAGTAAAAACCAAGTTAATAAGTTCATATTTGGTAGAATGCAGTAAAACCCTTACCTTTAGTCGGAAGGCCATGCACATCCAGAATCAGCACACACAGGGAAAACCTGATATAATAAAACAATCACATTAATTCAGTCTTAATTTACCCTGACAGCCATAACAGAACCATAACGTTACCCATACCCCAGAACAAACTCTGCAGTCCTCATGGTAAAACACAGCAGTGATGAAGGAGTAACAGGTGAGGGTTTATAAAGGTCTGATCAATCAGACCTTAATGAGTTAACAACATACAGCTGCTGCTCAGTGACTCTGAGGTGTGATCAGGCTGCAGCAGCTGGTTGAAGCAACAGCAGGTTTATTCTGTGTGTAAATCTAAAGCCTCATTTACACCGATTGTAGAACGGATGTGGATCGGAATCCGTACGACTTCTATAAAGACCAAAAATCATTGAGTCCAATCAGAGCATTCATACCGGCTGTGGTGCAGTGCGAATCCTGATCCCAATGCGGAGCTGTGGAATATTTTCACATGGTTTCTATTTTTTACGAACACCGCATAAGGATTGTCATGAAGTTGAAGAAATGACTTGTGCCAGATGTGTACCAGTGAGGTGCATCTTGTCAATTTCAAAATAAAACTTGTGTTGCATCATTCTATCAGCTTCTTTTGTTATTATTAATGACAGGAATGTCAGTTCACAGCGTATGATGGTACGGGAAGATGAGTGTGGCTTTTGTGCACCAGCTCCTCTCTATTGCATGAACTCGCATGAACTTAAACGTTACGCACCCTCCAGGACCCTGCTACGGGTATAGAGCTGGTTTACTGACTAACATACTGTCCACAGCTCAGGAGCATTTTGTCGGCCGGTGTCAAATTACAAATGCAGATGAAGCAGTGTTAGCTGGTGCGGACCTAGCAACCCCGTGGGTCAACAGATTGTAAACAAAGACTACATCCCTTTTTTGCCTTGTTAAAAAGAAGAAAAACTGGCCTCCATTCAGCCGGCTGAGAATGAAATTTGTTTCAGTGTAACATTCCTTCTAACATGATTGAGACATTAGACTGTTTTGTGATTATTTCACTGTAAAATTCTTACTTATTGCAACTTTAAAGTAAATTTCAGGCATGCCTGAATGTAGAGAAGACTAACATTGCATTTAGATCTCTGAGCACTCTGTCACATTCAACATGATTTTTTTTTCATGTAAAATGTGCCCAGTTTAAAAATAATTCTCTGACATTTGTGTTGTGAACCAGCTCCGGGCGAGCTGAGGGCTCAAACAGAACCGTTTGTGCAGCGCAGCCTGGAGGTGACACCTGGCCTTTGAGATTCAGCTGTTGTGTTACACTAACACAATCACTGTTAACCAACAGAGGGAGCAGGACGACACAGAGGACACATGAACAGGTGTGTGTCGCCATGAGCTGGACAGCCGATGCACCAACTGGATGTTTACATATACAGTATGTCACTGCTGATCAAAAGTCAGCCTTACATTAACATCTCTGTCTTTTAGGAGCCTCATGAGTGGTTTTTGTCTTTGAATGAAGGTTTTTTTTAAAAAAATGCAATTAAAAAGAAAACTTTAAAACGTAATCACAGAACTCAGAGAGCAGGCTGGAAAGCACAGGCTTTGCTGAAAGAAATCTGAACTTCTTGGCTGTTCAAAAATTTAAAAAATATTTTTCTCTCACATTAAATGAACTGACTGTCTTGGATCAGCATCCATGAAACCACAAATTGATATGAAGGGTGACTTGAAGAGTTGATTCATGCAAAGAAAAAAAACGCTGTTATTTGACTCAATGTTAATCTGTATGTTTACCTTTTCTTTCATGACCTACACGTAAAAATATTTTTGTTCATAAATATATTATTTTTTGAACAAGATATTTTTTATTAACTTTTTCCATCATTTAAAAAAAAATAATGACACAGAACACCCCACCACCACCACCACACTGGATCAAACTTTAAAACGAAAACACAAAACAGGTTTCAATGAGACTAAATCAAAACACAAAAATGATCTCACAAAAGAAATAAAAAAAATCACAAAAAATTATTGTAAAAAACTGTCCCCAGACACACCATTAAAAGACGACTCAAATGACAACCACACAGAATTACATTTTTCATGTAATTCCCCTCAGTGTTCCTGATTTTCTCCAGGTGTGCATGAGACTAGTCTCCCTGCAACCCAGTGGCCTTAAGTTGGTGGGTGAGTTTTTCCACTTGGAATATGAGTCTTTTAGCCAGCAAACAGCAAAAGGTGAACTTATGTCAAAAGAAACATCCACAACTACTCCAAACAAAACGGTCAACGGGTCAGAGTGCACAGTGGTCCCACAGATCCTGGAGTGCATCAAAACTAGACCCTACTACCTCTGTAGTTTTGCAACGCTCACAAATTGTGTCCAAGCCTGGCGTCATTTTAGTCTGCCTTTGGACCAATGGGGCACCACTTTCAACTGGATGACAAGTCTCACACAGTTAGATATACATTTATGGAAGTCAGATCCACAAGTGATCTGTGCAGAAAATGATACAGCTAGTTTTTGGTTCACACTTCAGATGTTAGAATGCATTAAAAAGTGTTAATGGGACCCCAAGAGTAGCATGAACCAGAGGCCTCACTGTTTTCTGTAAATTGTCAAACTTTCTCAAAGCTTGCCCAATTTTATTTCTAGCATGATAGGGGACCCAGCACTATAAGCTTTACCCATGTATACCGTCTCATTTTTAGAATCGAAGCTGCAATTACTCCTAATCATTTTCATCATGCAACAGATTTAGTGAGGAACATTGGTAGTCAGAAGATTGACTTGTTAATCCTTTCCTGACCAGCTTAACCTTTTTAGGTGATGTTGGCTAGCTTGTCCCATTCCTCAATCTCCCCTTTGAGCTTTCAAAGTTAACTGTAATAAAAGTTGATCTTTCCCAGAAGATAATGCCACCTAGTGGTCACTTGAAGCTATTGCAAACAACCCAATCCTGGCCAAAGAGGCATGTGTGCTGAGATACGAACACTTGAAATAAAATAGCAGATACATCCAGCATAATCACACAAGTTTAAATCTGATTAATAGCTACGATTTACAGAACCACATGTCATTTCTGAAATATTTTATTCAAGGATCACCAGAAGTATTTAATCCAAGCTGCGATGAGAAGGAAGCTTTTAAGACTTGTGGTTACATTTTTAAAAAACAGTTTTCCTTAACATCTCCTTGCACATCTTCATGCTCTCTGTGGTGCCCGAGGGAAGACCTTCTTCTGCTGCCCAGAACCAGGAGTGGAGGGAGTCACAGAAACATGCTCCTTCAGGTAGTGGATGCTCTGATAGTAGTCCTTGCCCTTCTCATGGTTCTTGCTGAAGGTGGTGTAGGTGCCAGGAGGGTACATGCCATACAGGAGCCTGTAGTCAAAGTTAGGGTAAGGAGAGGAGAGAGGGTAGAGATAAGGGCTACCCCAGAAGACTCCTCCTCCACCAACATATGGCATAGGGTAGCTAGGAAGTCCTTGTCCAGGCCCCATGCTGGCACCTGGGTAGCCAAATTCTTCTGTTTCATGCTGGTAGTTTCCAAGTTCAGCTTCCTTCACAACATTGGAAGTCTCTCCAGACTGGAGGACTGGTCCTGATGGTGCAGGGATTTGTGGGAGCAGCATGCTGGCATCAAGGTCCTGGGTGTTGGCCAAGGCTTCTTCAGAGAAGATCTTAGGATCAACGGTCCACTTGGTTTCTGGAAAGGAGGGAGCGTTAATGTGATACAGNGTGTATGCGACGCATAGGGGTGCCAGACTGGAGGGGGCACCAAAGTGATGATGCAAAACATATTTTTAGTCTGCATTTACTGTGTTTAAAAACAAGTATGTAATTGTTCGTTTGTGTATTATATTTATTATATGATTAATAACAGAGAAGCACGTCAATGATTAGGCGGAGGTGGAGCTCATGCGGGCTTCTGTGAGCTGAATCCGACCCAGCAACCAGCTCGAACTGGTATTTTTAAAAGCCGCGCATCCTCTCCTGGTGGTCGGGGTGGTGGTTCTGACCTGGTTCCGACGCTGAGCTGAGCTCCAGAAATGTGCATTTAATTTTTTAAACACTGCCACGGGTCTCTGGAGGCCAGCGCGGACCTCCCTGACCTGGTACCGACGCTGATCTGGGGTATACAGAAGTCCCGTCTTTTCAGCTGCACAAAACACCCCCAGGCACGGAAGATATGTGTTGTTTTACTTATTTGGAAACCCATGGACTTGATGTCTGGACAGGCTGGAGTTTGTACAGCCTCCACAAACAATAGTTTATCAAAATTAACATAATCCTAAACTAGTGAACACACACACTGACTTGGTAACACAACCTCTCTACCCTAAAACTCCCCACTTTCCACACTAAGCTGAGGCAGAACAGCTTATAACTCCCTCTGGTTACCTCAGAGACTAAGATTTAGAAAAAAGTGTTTTTAGAAGCTTTGCTGAAAAAGGCCACTTTTTACTCGAAAAACTGTGCCATTATGTATTTTAAAACGAAATGTCCACAATAAGCATTTCAAATAGTCTTTTTTGGACAGCATTTTATATGAATTAGAAAAAAAATTAACCTGCAGTTTGCTCTATAACTTGTCGTGAGAGTCACGTAGTTTTGTAAGTTCTGCACGCTCACACATTCAACAGCGAGCTCTGCCCAGCTGATTGGTTCTTTTGGTAACTAGTGACATCAGTTCAGTTGTGGTACTGAGCAGCATGGGCGCATCAATGGATTTTGCTGAAGTCGGTGTTCAGAATGCATTAAAGAATAGACAGGATAACAATGTTAACTCAATTATATCATTATAATGCTGTGAACATGTATAAATTCTTTATTATACATTCTTACGTGTCTACTTTTTTTTCTCAAATTGCACCTGACTGATAGCCTAGTGAACTAGACCAAATTCTTGCTTTGCAAAGTTTGGTCTCGGCACACTTCATTGGAACCCTCGCAGCCTGCTCCGCTGCTGTGGCTGTCCAATCACAGCTCGCTATAGTTTTGGTTGGGCTAATCACAGCGCTCTATTATGTGGGCCAATCACAGAGCGGGAGTAGCCGATGACGTCAGCGCTGCGGCCGCGAACCCAAGCAATATGGCGGCAGTGCAGGAACCATGTTCGTTTGAAATGGCTTTGTCATCAACATTGGATTATTTAGACTCCAACGTGCGTAAGTCTGTCGGCTATACTTAGCGGCTTCTTATTTTTATCAAACAAAGTAGTGCAATGTCCCAGTCCACCTGATATTCATGTTTTTCATACAAAAACGACAGAAATCATTGATGTTAGACGCCATTGCTGCCTCCCTCTTTAACGTCACTGTGATTACGTCACATTGTTTGTTACTCTGATTGGTCCTAGCGCTGTCCAATTGCATGCAGACAGTTGAAAGACAACCGCCTCACGACTGAGAGCCGTCGTGGCCAGACTATATATTCACATATATAGGATGGCTTGCGAGGCTACCTGACTGTTGCTTTTAAATATAAAATGTCCAATTTTTCGTCTGGGGGGGCATGCCCCCGGACCCCCCCTAGTCCGCAGGGGGTGAGTGCAGATGAACAAGGGAAAAAGAGAGTGTATAGCAAAGTGAGTGTCAGGCGCAATGTGGTGCGGGGGGTTGTGGATGAAGGAGGAAGTAGACAAGCACTAAAAGCTGTGGTTCTGGCACGGGCGGACTGGCCACCAGGAGACTCAGAACGATTCCTGGGGGCCTGACCGCCGAAGTAGCCCAGTCAGTGACTGCCGACAGTTGGGTCATTCTTGATTTGTAAGCTTCAATTCTCACCTCCGACAGAACTTCCAAAACGTTCCGGGGGAAACAGGGAACATTGAGTCAGAGTGGGTCATGTTTTGGCCTCCATTGTTGACAGGGGGATCACACTCCTGAGCCTCCCTAGTAAAGTCTATTCAGGGGTTCTGGAGAGGAGGATCCGTCGGATAGTCGAACCTCAGATCCAGGAGGAGCAATGTGGTTTTCGTCCTGGCCGTGGAACACTGGACCAGCTCTATACACTTAGGGGGGGTCCTGGAGGGTGCGTGGGAGTTCACCCAACCAATCTACATGTGTTTTGTGGATTTTGAGATGGCGTTTGGTGGCCCTGTTAGGGGTGTTTTGTGAGTATGGGGTACCAGGCCCTATGATACGGGCTGTTAGGTTCCTGTGTGACCAGTGTCAGAGCTAATTTTATGATTGACCCAGTAGTGACATGTAAAGCCTGGTACCTGTTATATTACAAATAGGTTTGTCTCAAGTTTAGGTGGATGATGGTGTCTATTCTATTTCATCTACTACACTGGTAAATGTGCAGGAGGTATGATTAACAAAATTAAATAGAATTTTAGGTTATGCAACATAAGTACAGGTTATGGCAGCAGAACACAAATATTTATTTTCTAGGGGAAATAAAGAGGGCGCATGTGTAGCCTTTATTTTGTTTGTTTTACACTTTTACATCAGTAGGCACCCAACCTGACTTACTCTAAGTGTGTTGCATTACTTGGGTGGTTTCAAATTCCTGGCCTGAATTATTGTCCCAGTCCACCCCTGGGTTCTGGCATGAATTCATAGTCTGGATATACCAGTACATCCTGAAACATTTATTGCAACATTCGTTGTTATTTTTCTCTTATTCAACAAAAGCATTAGCAGTAGCTCAGGCTAGCATTGTTCTGCAAAAAAACTACTTTAAATAGATTTACTATAAACATGCCATTTTTGCTTAATTATGTGTGCCTACTTGCAATCTGAGTTATTTAGATCAGCTGTCTCATTTAACAGTGAATTTCCTCTGACTCACTAGTATCACTCCTGGGGTGCTGGGAAAAGTGCCTCTCAGCTGCAAACAGCCAATCACATTTGGTTGCTAGGGAGAACTGGAGAATTTTATGGCCAATCAACATCACTGAATTTGTCTAGGGCGCTGGCCAACTGCCCCTGCTACAGAAGCCAGTTTGCATGCTCTAAGTTGCTTGATCTCCCTTCCCCTTTGTCACACCCTCATTCACACACTGATTT
Source organism: Aphyosemion australe (assembly GCA_006937985.1). Taxonomy (NCBI): domain Eukaryota; kingdom Metazoa; phylum Chordata; class Actinopteri; order Cyprinodontiformes; family Nothobranchiidae; genus Aphyosemion; species Aphyosemion australe. Next base: position 2,114,333 of record SSNS01000087.1, read on the forward strand.
ATGAAAGCTGAATTCATAACTGTTGCTGCTGCAGAAAAATGTGTTACTCTTCATAATAGCATTTAAAACAGGAAGTGTACTTCAATTTCTATGTTAAGTTACTTTCACCTGGTATAGCACTCATGTTCAAAAACTAAAGACAGAATGAAATTTAAAGATGGGTAGCTATTGACTGCTGTTGCCCTTCAAGGTGTACAGGGTAGGCTTATGCATTTGTAATTTCTTAACCATATGTAAAATTGCTTATTTGTAGTGCAAAAGTTTCAGAATAGTTTTACTCAATGTCCCAAGAGAAAATATTTCACTCATAACCCCACCAACTATTTCAGCCACCACTTGCAGATCAAATTTTAACATAGCCACTAGAGGTACAACACCTGCTTGCAGCATGAAATCACGACAAAATTGGCTACATATGTTTACAAGCACATTAGACGAGCAGCAAAAATTCATGGTTACAAGGTTATAGATTCACTCCTGAGGTTTGGTCACAAAAATCTCTCCCACTAATGGTGGTTTAAAAATGATAGTGCATCCTCAACATTTAGATTAAGTCATAGTTCCCCCAATAGTTTAATACTCTGGACAAATTGTTTTTAAGCCAGATATACACGACTTATGGTGGTTAGCTGGGACAGTTATCCTGAGCAACACCAAATTCACTCCATTTTGACCTTAAACATAGTATTCAAGCAAGAATTAATGTAAAGAGTAACCTCAGACACATTAATTTTCTCCTTATTTATTGCAGAAATGATTTACAACTTTGTCAAATGCAACTCATGCCTTAGCTTCACACCCTTTGTGGTGCCTGTGGGAAGATTTTCTTCTGCTGCCCAGAACCAGGAGTGGAGGGAGTCTCAGAAACATGCTCCTTCAGGTAGTGGATGCTCTGATAGTAGTCCTTGCCCTTCTCATGGTTCTTGCTGAAGGTGGTGTAGGTGCCAGGAGGGTACATGCCATACAGGAGCCTGTAGTCAAAGTTAGGGTAAGGAGAGGAGAGAGGGTAGAGATAAGGGCTACCCCAGAAGACTCCTCCTCCACCAACATATGGCATAGGGTAGCTAGGAAGTCCTTGTCCAGGCCCCATGCTGGCACCTGGGTAGCCAAATTCTTCTGTTTCATGCTGGTAGTTTCCAAGTTCAGCTTCCTTCACAACATTGGAAGTCTCTCCAGACTGGAGGACTGGTCCTGATGGTGCAGGGATTTGTGGAAGCAGCATGCTGGCATCAAGGTCCTGGGTGTTGGCCAAGGCTTCTTCAGAGAAGACCTTAGGATCAACGGTCCACTTGGTTTCTGGAGAGAATTGGAGATTTAAAAGATTTTAGGATTGGTTGAACAGCATTTGGCAAACTACACGTCATACCTGGTAGACTGGACTCAGGCCCTCCAGCCTGAGCAGAGCCAGCATCATATCCTGCTGGAAGAGGTACAAGAGGAACAGCACCAACTGGGTATGCTGCTTGAGCAGGTACATAAGCACCACCAGGATATCCAGGACCACCAGGATATCCAGGACCAGCAGCAATTCCACCCTGACCAGGAACAAAGCCAGCACCGGCCATAAATCCTGCTTCAGGTGTAGAACCCATCATTCCTGGTGCTGGAGCAAACATGTAGGGACTACTGGGAGCTGGTCCAACCATTTGTCCTGCCCTGGAGACGTCTCTAGAAGCACCGTACATGGGTGCATAGTGGCCAGTGGCTGATCCCCGGTGAGGAGCAAAGTTACCTCCTTCATATGGGAGACTGCTGCTCTGGCCTTGGGATTTAGAGCCTGAGATCAAAAGTAAAAAAAAATTCAAGTAAAAACCAAGTTAATAAGTTCATATTTGGTAGAATGTAGTAGTAAACCCTTACCTTTTGCTGGAAAGCCATGCACATCCAGAATCAGCACACACAGGGAAAACCTGATACGAAACAAAAACAAGTTCAGTCTTTAATTTACCCTGACAGACATAACTGAACCATAACAGTTACCCATACCCCAGAACAATCCCTGCAGTCCTCATGGTAAAACACAGCAGTGATGAAGGAGTAACAGGTGAGGGTTTATAAAGGTCTGATCAATCAGACCTTAATGAGTTAACAACATACAGCTGCTGCTCAGTGACTCTGAGGTGTGATCAGGCTGCAGCAGCTGGCTGAAGCAACAGCAGGTTTATTCTGTGTGTAAATCTAAAGCCTCATTTACACCGATTGTAGAACGGATGTGGATCGGAATCCGTACGACTTCTATAAAGACCAAAAATCATTGAGTCCAATCAGAGCATTCATACCGGCTGTGGTGCAGTGCGAATCCTGATCCCAATGCGGAGCTGTGGAATCTCATCTTTCCAAGCTCGGGTCCTCTACCAGAGGCCTGGGAGCTTGAGGGCTCTGCGCAGTATCTTAGCTTTTCCTAGAACTGCACTTTTCTGGACTGAGATGTCTGATGTGGTCCCTGGGATAGATTTTGTTGTCAGCACATTCAGCTATGTATAGAACAAAATATTTAATAAGAATATATATATATATATATATATATATATATATATATATATATATATATATATATATATATATATGTATGTATAAATTAAATAAAGAAAAGAATCTGATAATTTACTAATAAAAAAAATGTTCTTCTAGAACCAGACTGTCCAGCTGAAGTTAAAGTTAAAGTCCCACTAGTTGTCACACACACTAGTGTGTGTGAAATTTGTTCTCCACATTTGACCCATCCCCTGGGGGAGCGGTGAGCTGCAGGCACAGCTGCGCTCGGGAACCATTTGGTGGTTTAACCCCCCAATCCAACCCCTTAATGCTGAATGTCAAGCAGGGAGGCATTGGGTCCCATTTTTTCAAGGTCTTTGGTATGACCCGACCGGGATTTGAACCCCGATCTCCCAGTCCCGGGGCGGACACTCAAACCACTAGGTCACTGAGCTGGCTCATGACTGACAGGGTTTTTTATTTATTTAGAAGACTTTATTTAGCTGCAGTTTCCAACACATTCTTCTCGTTTTCAGAGATTGATGCTGCTTTGAAAGCTTAGCCATAAGCCATGAGTTACAACATTTTGACTGTGTGAAGAGGTTTAATATTTAAGGACATGTTTCACCTCCCTTTTTCAGCAACTCAGTTATGGTCACTTAATTGTCTAAAGATTGTTCCACATTTATTCTCCTATCTCAGTCACACTTGTTGTTCTGCCACTTGACTCTTTATTTCCCTCTGCTGTTCTGACAGTTCAGACCAACCAATCAATGCCTCTGAACCAGCTGTGTGTCGTTAACTCATTAAACTCTGATTGATCAGGACCTGTCTTTAACAACAGATATAAAGCCTCAGTTCAGCCTTGTTGGTGACAGCTGGGTTTTCACAATGGTGACTGTAAAGCTCTTCCTGAGGTATAGTTAAGTGTTATTTTAAACAGTGCTGCTCAGTGTAAGGGAAATTATGTTTTATGTAATGTTTTTTTCTTCTATTAAGGTTTTCCCTTTGTGCCTTGATGATCCTGGATGTTTGTGGCTTTCCAGCTAAGGGTATAGTGTTTCTGGTTTTGACTTATAAAAAAAAAAAATGTGAAGGTTTAGTTAAACTTGCTGCCATATTTCTCTTTGACCTCAGGCTCTAAATTCCAAGGCCAGAGCAGTAGTGCCGTGAGTGAAGGAGAGGACTATGCTCCTCACCGGGGATCAGCCACTGGCCGCTATGCACCCATGTACGGTGCTTCTAGAGACGTCTCCAGGGCAGGACAAATGGTTGGACCAGCTCCCAGTAGTCCCTACATGTTTGTCCAGAGTGCTCCAGCACCAGGAATGATGGGTTCTACATCTGAAGAAGGGGTTCCTGATGGGGCTGGCTTTGTTCCTGGTCAGGCTGGTCCTGGATTCCCTGCTGGTGCTGCTGGTCCTGGATATCCTGGTGGTCCTGGATATCCTGGTGGTGCTTTTGTACCTGTTCCAGCAGCATACCCAGTTGGTGCTGTTCCTCTTGTACCTCTTCCAGCAGGATATGATGCTGGCTCTGCTCAGGCTGGAGGGCCTGAGTCCAGTCTACCAGGTATGAAGTGTATTTGGTTTGGCAAACTATTTGACCAATGCTAAAATTAAATCTTTTCTCTCCAGAAACTAAGTGGACCGTTGATCCTAAGATCTTCTCTGAAGAAGCCTTGACCAACACCCAGGACCTTGATGCCAGCATGCTGCTCCCACAAATCCCTGCACCATCAGGACCAGTCCTCCAGTCTGGAGAGACTTCAAATGTTGTGAAGGAAGCTGAACTTGGAAACTACCAGCATGAAACAGAAGAATTTGGCTACCCAGGTGCCAGCATGGGGCCTGGACAAGGACTTCCTAGCTACCCTATGCCATATGTTGGTGGAGGAGGAGTCTTCTGGGGTAGCCCTTATCTCTACCCTCTCTCCTCTCCTTACCCTAACTTTGACTACAGGCTCCTGTATGGCATGTACCCTCCTGGCACCTACACCACCTTCAGCAAGAACCATGAGAAGGGCAAGGACTACTATCAGAGCATCCACTACCTGAAGGAGCATGTTTCTGAGACTCCCTCCATTCCTGGTTCTGGGCAGCAGAAGAAAATCTTTCCTCGGGCACCACAGAGATCTTAGTGTAAATTAATGCTGAAGAAATAAACTCTGGAATATTTGTACATGTTGGCATTTGTGTTCTGATACTTTACCTTTGAATAAAATGTTCAATTTTGTACCCTTAATGCATCTGCACAATCAAGAGGGTTTTGATTTATGTAAGTACATGCAGACTGGAGGGTGAAAAGGTTTTCTCGACCTGTCCAGACTGCCTTCTGTGTGCAGAATCAAAAAAATGATGCCCTTTAGGGGGGTAAACATGTAACACGTCGAAAGGTTTAGTGTTGCATTCCAATACAAAGACCAATTAAAAAGGGGGGGGGGGGGGGGGGGGTAAAACTCTTGATCCTCCAAAATTAAAATTTGACACTGCTGGGTTTTAACAGAACATTTTCCTACCAAAGTAGAAACTTGGAAGTTTTAGCCCACACAAATCAAGGCTCTGCAAGATATCAAACATTTGTTAAGCAACAGGCTTCAGTTCAGAGAAAACTGAGTGGCTCATTTGTCTCCAATGAAGGCCATCTCAGCCTGTGACTCTGAGCAATTCAAAAATGAAAAGTGAATTTTTCCAAACAAAACGGTCTTTTTAATTTTGGGATCTGATCAAAAATATGAAATGGAAAAATGGGCCACAGGACAGAGCTAAAAATCACAGAAGGGGCAGCAGTAACTCAGAGGGTTGTGGGCTTGACTCCAGCTCCCGCCAGGGTAGTTGTGTCCTTGGGCAAGACACTTTACCTGTCTTGCCTGTGTTAGTGGTCAGAGGGGCCGATGGCACAAAATGGCAGCCTCGCTTCTGTCGGACTGCTCCAGGGCGGTTGTGGCTACATAGTAGCGTACCATCACCAGCACTGTAGTGTGTGAATTTGAGAGTGCGTGAATAATGGAAGCACTTTAGTGCTGATAAAAGCTCTATATAAATCTATTGTTATAGAATTATTAAACACAGGTATGACACTGAAATTCCCAGTACATTGCATCAGATGGAAATTAGCAGAAGTGTGTTATCAGTGTGATCTGAAGAGAAAAACGTAAGTAGAACTAAGGAGCATTGAGGACCAGAACTAGACTGTTGGTAGTTTGGTTCAAGTGTTTGTATGAAGTAGGTGGTAAAACTCATTAGCAGTACAGGTAATGGTAGCATTATTATATTTTGTAGTAATGGCACTGAGGTTGCTATGTTCCCCAGCATCAACGGTAGACTCAATATGATAAAACTATTTAAAAAGGTAAAATATGTACAAAACACAGTTTAAAAAGTTTGTATCAAGCCTTTTATTCGGTATACAGATATTCATAAATTTATACAGTATATATATTTATTTAGAGATGTATATATGTAACATGTGCCACTGCAAAACCAGAGAAACTTACGTTTGCATTTAAAATACATGAAATTATATCTGATTCTTATTTAGTGAGTTGAAATTTGCAATGACTGACCTGAAAGATGAAGTTAACTGAAAGAAAACAAAGTATACTGATTTATTAATAATAATAAATATTATATTAAATATAATAATAATTATGAGAATAATTTACTGTAATCAAACAGAATCAGTAACTGAGAACTACAGTGGCAGCGTGGACCCTTAGTGTCAACCTAGAGAAAGTCTATATCACACACGCGCACACACACATAGTGCATAAACATACAGACAGGAAGAAAAGTCAGTGATGAGAGCATAAACTCTCTTGTCGTTACTTTAGTCTGATACAGAACCAAAATCTCATGCACACTCCGAGATATCAAACGATCTCTTCCCCCCACGCACGCACACAGAAAATACAGTCATGTACCAAAGCCCGCACAGTTGTGAGACACACACGCACTCACTATTGCACACACACACACACAGAAAATACAGTCATGTACCAAAGCCCTGCACAGTTGTGACACACACACGCACTCACTCTTGCACACACACACACACTCACTCACACACATACACACTGCAAAGAGGGTGGTTTGTTCACTGAAGAACTGAGAACATCCGTGCATGTGAGGAAAAGAAAGGAGTGCACAGGAAGTCATTTGATGGAACTAAAAAACATCAAACGCTATATTTTTGCAAAGAAATAAAACCAACAACCATGGAGAAGAAAGTGCTGCACAAATATGTAATTTAAGGTGTGTGTGTGTAGGAGAGAGAGAACACAGATGTATTCATTTAAGAGGAGCAGGCAGTGCTGGATGTGTTTGACAGACAACAGGAAGTGCTTGGCTCCCTCTCGTGGTCATTCTGAGTCTCTCTGCACCTCTGAGGCATCGGCTCGACAGATAGGACATGTCCTGTTAGCCTGAGGATGGACAAAAGACAACAAAACCAGTGTCAGCAGCTAAGAACACTAAATCCAAAACAAGAGCATTTAATAACTGATACACAGCAAATTTAAAAGTGTAAAATTTGGGGTGTTGGTTCAATTTAACACTAAGAATTGTTAATTTAACACTAAAAGAGTTAAATAGTTGCTATGCAACACTGACATGATAGTTAAACCCAAGTGTTAAAAAGGAGTATTTCCAAATCAACTCTGTAGGAGTCATTTTGGACAAAATAACTTCTGAAAAGTTAACTCTGAACTCCCATAGCAGCTATAACACCTGCAGAGTTAATTCGCAGGCTCCACCCCATTATTCTAAAATGTAACACTTGTTTTAAGAGTTACTATATTAACTCTAACACCGGTGTTAAATTGTCAACTCCAGAAGAGTTGGTTTTTGACACTAAATCAGTACCAACTCTCCAAAAACAGTTAAATTAACTCTTTCTGGTGTGGACCATATAGACACTTTAAAAGTGTTGAAATCAACTCTGACTGTTAATTTGAGCATGCTGAATTTGCTGTGTACTGATTTCTAATGATCATGACCTGGATCACGGACCCTGATGCCGAGTTGGTCATCACCCCCAATGGAATGTGGTTTATTCTTTATGGTGAAATTTTACAATATCTGAACACATTTCCAGCACAATGACATTCCTTGCACATTTGACAGTAAGGATTTGTCCACTCAGAAACCAGAAAATAGTTTTTTTCTTCATGAAATTCATTTTGGAACACTGTTCAGGGTTTGCAATAATATAAAAAATATTTCAGTCAAATCACACAATCAAGTATTCATTAAACACCCCAGTGATAAACTCCATTAAAATGATCAACATGACCTGACAACACACTACAGGTGCACATTTCAACACAAAGATACTAAATATGTGACAAATAGAGGTGTTTGGGGTTATTTAGGACAAAGTGGGAGTCTTTGATCTCCATGTTGTGTTCACCCACCCTCAGCCACTTGTCGACACACTTTCCATGGAATTCATGGCTGCAGGGGAGGACTCGAAGCAGTTGACGGGACTCAAAATCACTCATACACACCACACACCTGAAGACAAAGGTGTGTTAGCGGAGTGGAGATAAACAAAATAACCTATTTTACATGACAAACAGGACATCCAGCCTGACCTGTAACTGATACTGACACATTTTAGGGAAAATATTTAGAAGAAAGCATGTTTGTTTTAGCCTAGTGAACTAGACCAAATTCTTGCTTTGCAGAGTTTGGTCTAGGCACGCTTCATTGGAACCCTCGCAGCCTGATCCACTGCTGTGGCTGTCCAATCACAGCTCGCTATAGTTTTGGTTGGGCCAATCACAGCGCTCTATATTTTGGGCCAATCACAGAGCGGGAGTAGCCGATGACGTCAGCGCTGTGGCCGCGAACCCAAGCAACATGGCGGCAACTCAGGAACCATGTTCGTTTGAAACGGCTTTGTCATCAACATTGGATTATTTAGACTCCAACGTGCGCAAGTCTGTGATATACTCAGCGGCTTCTTATTTTTATCAAAGTAGTGCAATGTCCCAGTACACCTGATATTCACATGTTTTTCATACAAAAACGACAGAAATCATTGATGTTAGACGCCATTGCTGCGTCCCGCTTTTCCGTCGCTGTGATTACGTCACGTTGTTTGTTACTCTGATTGGTCCTAGCGCTGTCCAATTGCGTGCTGACATTTTGAAAGACAACCGTAGATCCCGCCTCACGACTGAGGCCCGTCAATGGTTCGTGGCCAGACTATATATACACATATATATGCTGGCTTGCCAGGCTAGGTTTGTTTAGTAAATAAGCAAAAGAAATACAAGTTGCTTTAAGAATAAACTAATAAACCTCAGCTTGTGTAAATCAGGACTAGTTATTAATACATATTTCTTATTTTCAGCAAGCGCAGGTGCTGTGAATAACTCACAGTGTTTGTTCAGACTGATGGTTATTTGGATTGAATCGATAGGAAGGAAGCTGTTCTATGTCTCCCTTAGTCAGTCCTCGGAGTTTGGCCTCTCCCAGACGTTCGGCGAGATTCAGGAGGGCCTTTGGGAGGAAAAGAGGAAATGTCACCATCGTCATGAGAATGAAGAGAGGATTTCCAACAAGCGCATGAACAAACCTCGTAGTTCTCCACCTCTCCATCATCTACATCCAGCTCTAAGCTGATCGCAGGACCTGTGGGCTGGACTGGCAGCATCGATCTTTAAAACAGAACAAATCCCAGAAAATCTCACTCAGGATCAAATCTCTACTAAAACCTTTCTTAGTAAAACGAAAACCCTTTTCCTGTTTGAGTGAGTTTCTAGGTCTACTTACAGGAAGTAAGGCAAGAGGCTGGGGTGGTAAGGCGAAGGTGGAAGCTGTTGCGAACGGTAACGTCGTCCTGGGAGGCGTCGAGGAATAAAGTTTGGATAGGACTGTGGGAAGAGTCAATGATGCGTGTGTCAGAGTCATTTCATAGGAACAGAAATATACAGCCCTGCGCAAAAGTTTTAAAGAAACTACACACTACACTGCACTAGTAATTTTTACCCAGAAACACACTTCATGGCATCCCTTTTAAGGATCCTGCAGCTCAACACGAGGAAACGGAATCCTCTGGAACCTTTGGAGAACATTTTAAAAATGTACTGCCAACAGTTGCAGCCCAGATAGACCCTTGCTTTAAGACTCCATTCTGTTTTTATGCTAAGTTGTTCATTATGTGTTGACAACACTGGTTCATCCCATGAGTTCCAGAGGTTTGTGTTAAAGTGGTTTGATTCATAAGTCAGAATTAAATGGTTTGACAAACAAAAATAATTTCTCTGAAAATATTCAGGTTTTGGACTGAAACAGTGAAAAACCAGCTAACATTTAAATTAAAACTTCGAGAGACTTTCAGAAATGCTCAAGAAATACTGATCAAGACCACTATAAAAATTACAAAAACCTGCGGCTGCTTGGAAGCTGCATTTGAAGAAATGAGGACCGATGCGATGCCTTTTTCATGGTTCTGTTTATATTTGAATCAATTTATTCTCCAAGCTTACCACTCCAAAGAACTCCTGTGGCAGAGGATCATGGGAGAGGAAGTGGAGCTGTGTGGAGTGGGGGGTGAGGGCTGGGTGTGCAGCAGGAGAATAATGGAGTCCAGCACCCAGAGACAAGTGTTCTCCTAGCAGCTCCACGTCGTTCTCTATTCTCTGTAAAGGCTAGAGGGAGGAGAGAAGAGTCTCAACTCTAGGTCATCATGTATAAATACACAATACTTTACTGAAATCCAAATAAAAGAAGTGATGCTGTTCAGGTTTAAATTAGAAGTAGATAATAAAATTAAATAACATTTTGTACTAGTCAACAAGAGTCCAACAACAACATATCTGTATAGCAGTGCATGCAGCAAACTGCAGATTAGAGAGGAGTGTGAAGTCTCACACCCTGCACATCTACAGCTAATCATCTAAAATCTTATTGGAAGAGAAAAAAAATTAATAACCTTCCAAACATCATTACTCCACTGAGTTTAACTGGTTTTATGAAAGACAAAGAAATCTGTAATTCCTGCAAACATGTAGATGCCACAAAAGCACCAGCTGAGAAAGAAAGAAGCCTCCTCTTCCTGTATTTATGATAAACTGATGGAAATAACATTAAGCAACATGTCTGCAAAATGTACACATTAAGAGCAAGAAAATTATACTGTTGCGTTGTACATTTATTTTTTACACAGTAAAAACCAAATTCAGAAGTGATAACAACACACACGTTCAGGAAAGTGAGTCTGCTACCATTCGCACCTGCTTTAGCTTAGAGATTAATTCAGTATATGGAGCTAATCTGTGTCACAAATCAGGGAAAAAGTATATATATTAGGTGTGGGAATTTAATGCGTAATTATGATTTTAAACAAATTATGTATTAATAAAAACTCACGTATTTAATCACAGCTTGCATTTCAAGCAAGGCGGAACCTTCATCAGTGCACGATTTGCTGATACACCGATTACACAGACGCACACAACAAAGCTCTGCTCAACCATAGGCCAAATCCCAATACTCGCACTGCACCGTACAGCCTTCTGTGAAGTGCACTTCGAGGAGTGCGCAGTAAAGCTTCGAGTGCATAAGTACACAAGTGTGTCGACTGGGACAGGGAGCGTTGAGTCATTGACCGTGAAGCATGCTGGGAAAGTTTTTGTGAACACTGTTGTTATTACAATACCATTATCAAAATGTACTTACAAATGGAATTACAAAGCCTCTAATTAATTAGACTTCTCTCGCTCTCACTCACTCACTCACTCACTCTCAGACACACCATGCCAGCTAATCAGCGTAATATTACCTTAACGTGTGTCTTATGAACGTGCTGTGGCGCCAAGCGATGCGAGAATTTTGTGCCATTTGTGTCGCCACGCTTGATAGTAATATTGTGGTAATATTGCTGCTTCGCCGGTCTTATAAATGCACATTAAGCCTTGGTGCAACAGAGGGAGGTGTCATGATCACGTGATGAATTAATGCCGAGCTCCGGCCGGGAACTATATTGAAAATTAAAGTAAACACGGGCATAAGTTTCGATTTTGTAAACAGAATCAGCTGAGATGATAAACTGGAGTGATGAACTCAGCCAGGTGGATAATAAAATCCTTTTCTTCATTACTAAACCTAAAACATTAATATTTCACACCTGCTGAAGGATCCTTTCTACTCACCGATCGGGCCTGCTGAGCTGGATAGGGTCCAAACTGTGCAGGCTGTGGCAGGTGAGGTGGATGATGGGAAAGGTGTGTGGGAGGATGGGCGAGGTGAGGAGGGGGTATTAAGAAGGCAGAGTCACTGGACAGCAGTGAAGGGAATGGGTAGGGCATGGGCAGATGCTGAACAGAACAGGTCTGAAGGACCTAAAATGAGACATAAAAATGAGATTTTCTGAGATGAACAAAAAATAAAATCCTTTAAAGATCTCGAGTGAAACCTACAGAGCGAACTGCAGGAAAAATGTCTTCAAGAAGCACAAAACCACTCACAGAAGGAGGAACACTGCAGACAGGATAGTGCTGACCGCTGAAAACCACCGAGCATGCTGGGATCTGCTGTGGGGCCGAGCGAGGGGGCAAACCTGTTGGTGCTCCTGGTGGAGACACGGGATACGAACCTGGAGCAGAACCCTGAACGTAAAGGCCAAGATTATGATTTAAACTCTGAGTTATAAAAACTCCTCCACAAGATCAAGAAGAAGATTCTGCTGATATGACGCCCACTGGCAGAAGTCGAACACGAGTTAACTTGGCTGCACCACAACTTAACTTAGGAGTCAGACACAGAAGCTGTGGACAGTATTCATTTGAAATTGAATGTTTCCAACAAATCCACAAACTTCAATAAAAGTGCTTTACTCAAGTTTGTAGAATTGAATTTAATCTGTAGAATTGATTTAATTGTAATCTGTTTTGGCATTTAAATAAACAGAACTTCTGAATGTTAAACTTGTTATTCCTCTCTGGATAGAGCTCCCAACACACATATTAACCAACAAGCCTACATTATCCAGATGAACCTCACCTTAAGTGCCAACCATCAACCATTTTTCCTTATGAACAGGAAAAATTACTTTTTTCAAAATTAAAATCACAACAAATTCTACAAAACTACTAACAAAGGTCCTCTAGACCAGGGTTTCTCAACCCTGGTCCTCAGGGCCCCCCTGCCCTGCATGTTTTCCATGTCTCTGCTTCAGCACATGGCTGCAGAAGCCTGTTAATCACTCACTCATTTGTGTCAGGTGTGTGGCAGCAGGTAAAACACTGGTGTTTGAAAGGGCAACATGGAAAACATGCAGGGCAGGGGGGCCCTGAGGACCAGGGTTGAGAAACCCTGCTCTAGACGTCCTCCAGCGAAGCATCGACCAGAACCTACATAAAGACGACTGTCCAACAACAACAGGTCCTATTTTGGGAGCTTTTCTGAAATCTTGTGTTTATTTTTAACCATGTAACCTCTTGTTTCCTACACATCTCATTAGTGAAAAAAAACAAAAACTACCTGGTCCTGGATGTCAAGGACACCCCCGCTCTGTTGCTGGGATAGGTGGGGGTATTGGTGCTGTGGGTGGGCCCCAGGGTGCAGAAGCCTGGGAGACAGGTTTGGTGATTGGTGAAGAGGCCTAGGCGAGGGGTTTGGGGGGTGGTAACCCGGACGCTCTTCAGAGCCGGACCCCAGCCCTCGTGGGGGCAGCTGGCTGTAGGGGGGGTAACCCTGAGGAGGAGTTGGGTGTCGGTAGTTCTCATCCTGATGGCCTGATGATGGGCCATGGTGGGGGTGAGGGTGAGGGTGGTGGTGGTGGCCTGTGGGGGGATGGTGATGGTGGTTGTTGTTGCTGTTGTAGTGGTGATGGTGGTGGCGGGTCAGACGGTCTCTTCGGCCACGCTGGCGTCTCATTGGAGGACTGAGGTGGAAGAAAGAATGAAAAACTAAAGAAGAGGCAAAAGAAGTTATGTTGACATTTATATGATATAAAGCCTCTGAGCAGCAAAATACAGAAACTTTGCTTTACTGTGAATTTCTTTCTAACGCTTAAAAGGGATACCATGAAGTGTGTTTCTGGGTAAAATTATAAATATTTACCATCTTAGCTGTTGTAATTTCCTGAATGGCAACTGTTTGGAGAAACTAGTACATCCTACAGGACTAACGAGCTTACAGCCACAGAGTACAACCAATAGAAATATTTTGGCAAAAAAAAAACTTTCAACCTGCAGTCATTTATCACTGCATGTATGTCAACATGTCATTCTGTAGTTATTCACTAGTATGAATCACAACAGCAGCTACGGGCATCACTTCTAGTGCCTCTAGGTCACGCCAAGGCAGAAATACTTCCACCAAAACAGCTGAAGAGCAAAACTGACTAATCTGTTAAAGTATAAAAAATAGCATTGCATCAAACTGCTGTGAAATTTTTGGGATTGAAACGGTTTTAAAATGGCTCCTAACAGAAGCTGTTCAGGCTACTATCAATATGTGAGAAAACTATTCTCATTTTTACACACAAATGCTCAAAATATCCTAAAGACAAGTAACTATGAGTAAGTAAATAAAAATTTTACCCAATACAATTTTAAATTTTAAAATTGCATGTTTTTGGGGAAAGGAAAAATCTTGCAGAAATCTTTCTAGTATATGGATGAACAAATCCTAAGTTCATGCACCTTAAAGGGACACTTGGCAGTTTTGCTTGCTTTTACCACCCCCAGTGACTGTGAATAATTGACTGTGATTAAAAGTGAAAATGAAACTTCTTGTTATGTTCTTCCTGTGTTCGTTTTTCATCTCCATTGGTTTTTCTTGTTTTAACACAGTATAATGATGTTACATTTACCTTTAATTACTGACGGTTTCGGCGACTACTGTCGCCATCTTCAGAGTCACGCCCTGCGTGACTCTGAAGATGGCGACAGTAGTCGCCGAAACCGTCAGTAATTAAAGGTAAATGTAACATCATTATACTGTGTTAAAACAAGAAAAACCAATGGAGATGAAAATGAAACTTATCTCCACCTTATTCTACCTGCTAAAATGTCTCCTCAGCCTTCATTAGTGTCTACAGGAGCGGTTCATCACTAACTCAAACAAATCAGCTGCATTCATGATCTAAAACATGCAGGAAACATGCTGCTAGCAGACTGCAGCAACAGGCATGTCAGCTCCTTTTTCTAAGTCCAACAAACCGGACCGGCACTCTGAAATTGCAAATGCGGTATTCTGGCCACAGAGAATGGTGGGGGTCTGAGTGACATTTCATTACCCCTGTAAATGGTCATTTTAGGACATACTGACTCAAGAAAATGATTTTAAAATATGAAAAAGTTGCATAGTATGGTTTTAACCTGTGAAAATATGCAGTATTTATTGTAAGTTGTTTGAAATTTGAACATGATAATAAACAATTCTCCTATTGGAATGGGACCACCCAGCCAGCCACCTGTTTCTGTATATTGTAGTTATGGTAATAAAACATTTATAAAGATCTGCATTTAAGATAAAACAAGCCTTGGGTGAAGATTCTTGTGTTTGTTTCAGTTGTTTGCTAGCTGGATAACTTCAGATAGCTACGTGCTGTTAGGACAGAAAATTCCCTACACAGGGCAAATTCCTAATTATTCAAAAGTTGTGCCAAATAAAACTAAAATATCTCAAAAACTAAACCTCAGATCTGTCATATTTTTTAATTTTGCGAGCGAGAAGATGAAGCCGAAGAGTTTGATGTATTATGTGCATGGTATGTAAAAGTTGGGTCATTAAAGGAGTAAAAACCGAAACCGATATTAAATTTAAAGGCCAATATTGGCCGATAATATCGGTACACTGCTGCCAGGAGTTAGCCTGGCAAGCCATCCTATATATGTGTATATATAGTCTGGCCACGAACCATTGACGGCTCTCAGTCGTGAGGCGGGATTTACGGTTGTCTTTCAAAATGTCAGCACGCAATTGGATAGCGCTAGGACCAATCAGAGTGACGAACAACATGATGTAATCACGGCATCGGAAAAGCGGGAGGCTTTAATGGCGTCTAACGTCAATGATTTCTGTCATTTTTGTATGAAAAACACGCAAATATCAGGTGTACTGGGACATTGCACTACTTTGTTTGATAAAAATAAGAAGCCGCTAAGTATAGCCGACAGACTTACGCACGTTGGAGTCTAAATAATCCAATGTTGATGACAAAGCCGTTTCAAACGAACGTGTTTCCCGAGTTGCCGCCATGTTGC
Organism: Aphyosemion australe; assembly: GCA_006937985.1. Taxonomy (NCBI): domain Eukaryota; kingdom Metazoa; phylum Chordata; class Actinopteri; order Cyprinodontiformes; family Nothobranchiidae; genus Aphyosemion; species Aphyosemion australe. Next base: position 2,130,030 of record SSNS01000087.1, read on the forward strand.
TTGGGTTCGCGGCCGCAGCGCTGACGTCATCGGCTACTCCCGCTCTGTGAATGGCCCATGATATAGAGCGCTGTGATTGGCCCAACCAAAACTATAGCGAGCTGTGATTGGACAGCCACAAGCTGCGAGGGTTCCTATGAAGCGTGCCTAGACCAAACTCTGCAAAGCAAGAATTTGGTCTAGTTCACTAGGCTAGCCAGGAGTGGCACCCGGTGTGGTGTTCTTTATTATTAGAGCCCAACAAGCATGGCAAATTAGCATAAAAAGCTAAGTAAAATGGACATTGCTCATTCTCATGCCAAAAAGAAATCTTAAATTCTTGTTATCCTTTCACTCATATTTTATATTTACTAAAATATTTCCTTCATCCTATGATTTGGTCATGAAAATAATGAGATTTTCCATTAATCTTGTGTACATGTCTGCTAGGCATACCTGCGGCGGTTTCTGACAGGTGTGTGGCACCTCTCAGGCATGTAGAGGGGGTGTGGCCTGCGATTGGGAGGCAGCTCCCACGGGCGAATAGGAGAGGATGGAGTAGAGGGAGGGGCGGAACTTAGATCTAGCATGGACTGCTGTGAAAGACGCTGCCGCTTCGGGCTTGGGCTGTCCTCCATCTGCATATAAAGGTGGCAGACAAAAAGTCGACAATGAAACACAAATTCTATTCAAACCAGTAGAGGGAACAGAAAGTCCTGCATCCTTACTTTGTCTCGATCCTCACTGCATACATTATCTGGATGAAAATGCAGCAGTCCTCCTGCAGAACAGAGAATAAAAAACAGAGCTGAGAAAAGCATCAACATCACAACACACAGGCAAATGTTTGTTAAGCCAACAAAAACACAAATGCAGGAGGCTGGTTGACTCTGATTTTGTCTCCCACTTTAAAAATCACCCTGAGTGCCAAAAACACCCTGTTATCTTGATGAAGCCTTGCTGATTGGTTTGAAAACTTGAACAAGCTTGATAGCAGAAACAAAAATGTGCACCTGAGAACACATTTAGCTCCAGTTCTGAGTCCACAGAAAATAGCTTTTCTTCTAAATCAGAACTTTACTGCTTTAAAAACAAGGTGGACAAGAAAAGCAGCAATCTCTGGAAGATTTCACCGTTGTCCCTGGCTCTTGCAGACAAATCACTCCCTCTGATCTAACATGAGAAGCCTGTTAGCAGGCACAGACGTCAGCCATGAAGCATGTCCAGAGCATCTCGCTGGCTTTGCACACTGTGTGTTTCTTTGTTTATAAGCACCACGTCTCCAGCTACAGCTCACAGCCACTGAGACCTTTGACAAAGTTAACGCTGTACCATCTGGAAACAAAATGAGCAGAGAAAAAAAGTCTAATCTCCTTCTGCAACTTGTTTTAGCTTCTGAAATCAGAGAATCCACTTTGGTTTATAGTGAATCTATTTCAGTTTGGACTTTTGGTCAGACCAAAGACAAATAGTGGAACATGAGAGAAGCATAACACAACAAATCATTAGTCATGTTAGAATGAAGGATAAATCCCATATATGTGTAGTCTAATAATATCCTATGAACTGGAGTGGCCAAACATTGTAATTACTGCAAAAAGAGCTGTTGATAGAACAAAAGACCACGTTTCCACAAGGCTGAAGTGTCCCTGAGGAAAAACAAAAGACCACTCAGATCGTTTTCCTTCACTAGATTTCTATTTGCTTGCTGGAGTACAAGTGAAGGGCATATTCAGATTTTTTATACCAATAAACCATCAGAAGATGTGTCAGAGTGAAACGTTCAAAAACTCCAAGATAACGATCAAGAAGAAAGCCATTCACATCATTTCAGAGACATGGAGCCCTTCCATCTGCTTATCTGACAGTCCACATGTGCAGTCTGGATGCAACATGTGCACACAGACACACTTCGTCCCCATTCCAGCCTTCAAAAAGGAAAAGAAATTATTTAATCAACAAAAAGAGAACAAATATTTATCCTCTCGAGTTTGTTTCGTCTTCTATGCCTCACTCCAAAGTCTGTCTTCCTTCTTGGGAACAACAGATCTGAAAGTGTCTCTCTCCATCCCTTCCTTATTAATGCATTGCTACTCCAGAGCCATGTAAAGTCCTACTCCAGTGACGGCTCAGATGACCCAACAGTGCCTGTGGAAAATTGAAAGATGAGCAGTTAGACTAAAAACCCAACAGCAGGAACAACGCATCAGCTTTATTCATCTTACTACATGTTTTTTTACCCCCATTTGGGCCTGATGGGGTTTGTGATCCTCATACACCCATGTGTTTGTGAAAAACTAGGTCTGTTAACGCTGATTCATCCCAGGGGCAAAAGGAGAAGGGGCTTTTGAGCCAGAATGGAAGGGTTTTGTTGGCGAGCAGACATGACCTTATTTCCTACAAGCACAGTTGCTAAGGAAGACTGACACCATTTCTTTCTCAACAGACAATAGAGAGAGGCTTGGTGGCTAACTCTGAGCATACGCCGTCATCAGGCAGAAATTTGTCCATAGCCCTTTTTTAGCCAAGATACAAGATGAAGCAATATTAAAAGAAGAAAAGGCTACACTTACACCCAAGATGCTCCTGTTGCTGTATTAAAAATAAAGGAAAACCAATGCTAACACCCCACACACATCAATATAGTAAGATAAGAAAATTACACGATTCACCTAAATATATACAATCCAGTTTAGCGAACACTCTTAATAAATGCTTCATAATCACACAAAATGATGAAGATGAGAAGAAGAGACAAAAATGGAAAACTGGGTGATTTACACAATCCTTGATGGATTTTGTCAGTTTGGGACTCGTGTGTTTCTGCTAGCGTCTCTTCTGTGTTGGTTTTATTTAAATGTTTGGCAACAGTGCTTCTAAAGACACAGACCCATTACAAGTGCTCATTCATTCATTGTCATCTCTTCTTTATTTCCTCAGGAAACTGTCCAAAGCTGAACACTAAAACGAAATAGATGCAGCCTAATAATACATTTTGTTAAGCGTGTAATAGGGATATTTGATATCAGCTTTTTCACCCATATCCAATATAGTCTAACTCTTAATTTCCTTTACCATTTACGATACCAATATATGAGGTCTCTCCTCATAAAAAGAAAAATACCGAATCATTTGAGGTTACTAATATCTCATATCTCCTATCATTCACACTTAAACTTTAAACATTATCTGGGCAAAATATGACAACTACTTCAATTCAAGTTAGGCCAGTTGTGCCAAACAAACAAAAATATCTAAATCTTTACCTCAGATCTGTCATATTTTGACATTTTGAGTGAGAGGAGAAATGGCAGAAGAGTTTGATTCATAATATGTATATGCATGGTATGTAAAGGTTGTGTCATTAAAAGAGTAAAAACCATACTGATAATTTTCAATAATAAATGATAAATGGCGGGCACTTGTATAGCACCTGTCTGAGTCAGAGGACTCCTACGCACTTTACAGTTCAAGGAAACATTCATCCATTCACATACACACACACACACACACACACACACAATGGTGGTGATGAGCTACAATGTAGCCACAGCTGCCCTGAGGCACACTGACAAGGGGCAAGGCTGCTGACCACCAGCAGCAGGCAAGGAGGGTGTAGTGTCTTGCCAAAGGACACAACTGACATGACAGTAGGGGCCTGGGCTCGAACCTGCAACCCACCAATTATAGGGTGAACTCCTAACCCCTGAGCCACTGTAGCCCCAACTAACATTTTAATGCCAATATCAGCAGATATCAAAAATCCCTATCTTGTAATAATTTTGTCTTTGAATTGTTTAGGGAACTACTGATAGCATAAAGAGCTAACTGTATCAACATTTTATTATTAAAGGCAACATGAACACCAACAACAAATCTACTTTGTGTTTTGTAACAACATCAGACTAAGCATTTCAGGATTTTATCTGAAGAGGCGCTATATAAGATTGTTTCTTCTCCTTCTTCTACTCAGCTCAAATAAAATAACCAAGTTTAGCTTTTTAGTTTAATTCAGACCTTTGCACAGGTTTACAGTCATGTTATAGACAATTGGTGCCAAGCGAGAGAACTAAGGAAACGTTTGCTACACCAGCAGTCATCACATCAGTTAGCAATCTGGGGAAAAACAGATGAAAACCGCAACCAAGAAAGAGTGTTTCGTTTCAAACTGTGTGTAAAGCTTGTTCTGAGGCTTCAAACATCTCTTCAGATGAAGAATGTCATGAAATCTGGCATCGACTGAGGAAGAGTATGGGGAAGTCTAAAAAACTCAAATACAAATATATTATCTTTCATCTGACAGATGGAAAAAGCACTTTGAATCCATAAAATGTTCACAAACCAACTTTAAGAAGGGTTTTTTAGCCCATGAGAACAGTCTTTTCTCATTTACTCAGCTAGTAATCAGGATTGTTTGCTTATTGACTTACAGTATAGCAACTGAAATTCATATTTCAGCACAATGTTGGGGGGGAAAGTGATGCACTAAATTACAACTGAGATAATACAATCTGCACTCTGGATGTGCGTGTGTGTGTGTGTGTGTGAATAAGCTTGGTTTATTCTATTATTCTTGACAGACTGATGCGTTAAACCTCAGCCACCGAGTTTCCAGTTCAACACTTAACATACAGCTGGTCGTCTGGGTATCAGCTGGCAGTGAAAACACCAAGCCTTTTAGTTAAATGCCTCAAAGCCTGATAAGCTGCAAGTGGTCTGCCTACTTCCCTCGGGGGGTGCGTCCTGTGTATGTCTGTAATGATGCATCAAACTGGGCTGCAGGCCCTGTTTACGAAGCCTGCTTACCGGCCCCAGGGTGTCTGTGAGCTCCGTGTGCGGAGTGGCGCTGCACTCCCGCGGACAGGTAGCTACCCTGGCCGTGCTGCTGCTGCTGGCTCTCCGGGTAGCTCCGTCCTCCGTGGTGCGGCGCCCAGCCGAGGTTACTCTGCGGGGGGTAGTTCACCCCGCCTCCTCCGCTGGCACTCACTAAGCTCCCGTTGCCGACAGCGTTGCCGCCTCCGTTGCTTCCAACGCTGCCGTTCATGGCAAAATGATAGAAGCCAGACCGAGACCGCGAGCGAGTCCTCGGGGGGTCCATGGCCGGTGAGTCGGAGGGCGGTGGTAGATGAGTGGAAGGATGAAGAGACTGACGTCCAGGAAGCCCTCTCTGCAACCGCTTCACCACGACTCTAACAAGTTCTCTTGTATATCAATCGCCTTCTAACAGTGTGTTTTGATGCATTTAAACGGATGTTTTAATATAACGAAATAAACGTGGAAGCAGCAGGTTCAGGGAAGCACATCCATCAGATGCAGCACCATCTGCATCGCCTCCATCCACACTCGCTATTGCGGGTTAAATCAAGCGAAAACGTCTTAATTTATTTCACACCAATAAACCGAAATACGTATTTCTAAAAATCCAACAGTACGAAGACGCAAAAAACAAAACTCTACTTCTTTTATTCTTATCTTTGATGCCCTCGTTAACAGAGCAAGTATTTGCTTCCCTTTTGTCTATTCACAGTGAGCAGTCCGGTCCTACCACAGCTAAATGAAGTCATTTATAGGCACTGGTCACACGAACATGGGTTCCGGTCGAGTTTTAAGAACCCGAATTACACATAAACCTAATATCGCTAGCTCGTTGTCATCGAAAAACCCAAATTAAACACTTGGATCCGTCAACACAAGCAAGATGGCTAGCTGTCGAGCGTTAGCAAACTAAAGAAGCCCAGTCACACGGACACTACTGGTAGTAAAATACAAGTTTTTAACATTAAATTGTTACAAAATTATAACTAAGCTGGAATGACTAGCTACTTTCACGTTGGTTTCTCTAAACAAGTGCTCGTTCGTTAGCATTGTCTGAATTTTCCAGCGAGCTCGAGGCTAACAGGAAGCGAGGTCTACAAGGGAAAACAAGTGAAAACAAGCCGACATTACAACCGAACTAACGTCGTACTAAATTAATGTTAAGTAGGTAATTTGACAGATCTAACAGCAGTCTACCTCTACCCGCTTGAGAACCCGCAGATAGCCACCTCGTCTGTCAAGCGAAGCGGACGGTATTTGTCTAATTTACATCCCCTCTCGCATTCGCTATCGGGTGTTTTCTCTGGTCAGCGGGGAGTGGAGTGAAGATCAATCAATGGGAGTCTCGCCTCGCTGTCAAGTCTAAACTAATAGATGACAGAGAACAAATTGTTCGTCACGAACCAAATTCGTGCTACAGTTCAGCGTAAACAACATAAAGAATGTTTAAAAATCTAAATAAACGCGTAAGTGAACAAATTTACGTAGTTATCAAAGGTTACATTTAATCCCGGTGAGCTCCCATTTTTGGGGATTGACTACTTTGGTCTGGCGAACCTCGAGCAGCTTGCTCGCTCATTAATAATTCAGCAGCTTTAACGCTTTGAAAATCCAACTGGCTGCATACGGCTTTCAAATAGACGTGCCAAACATACACCGACATACGCTGGTATAAATATACATAATACAGAGGGTGTTAGTATATGAGAATAGCTATGGGATGGTGCTCTATACAATAATAGCATCTTGCTATGCAAATCGTGCATGATATGGGGTATGCGACATGTGATATATGAAATATGTATGATGAAATAAGTGAGATGAATTATATACATAAGTTATTTGTACTTGAATATGTACGCGCACACGCACACACACACATTTGCACACGTATGTACTGAGTATTGCTGCAGCCATAAAATGTAATATGCAGCACTGTGGAAAATCATACCAGTTTAGATGTATGATATGTAAACCAATTCTCCTCTTCTTATGCAATCAAACACAACATATCTATATTAGACACTACACATGAGAAATTGACTGAGTAAATGTTACACCTCACAAAAACTTGTCAAGGGTCTAAATTTGTGATAAAAACTAAACATATTTTAATGCTGGGCATTACATTTACTGTAACACTGGCATTGTAAGTAGGACAATAAGCTGTCAAAACATTTTGTAATTCAGCTGAAAAATTAGATATAAACAGTAAAAACATTATTAAATCTATATATTTAATGTACACAAATAAAAAAAAGAGCATTGGCAGTACAATCACAGCCAAATCAATGATTTTTAAAAAAACAAAACACAACATTACATAATACATTCCAATTTAATGCTCTCCAAAAGTGTAAAAATAAAATATTTCATCTCCTTCTGTGACGTACTCTTTGCTTTGGAGAAAGAAAATTCTCACTTCCAATGTCCATGTCAGGATGAGGATACAAATCTCCGCATTTTATCCCCCCTCTCTTCTTCCATCGCTCAGCCTCTCTGTTCTTCCTGCTCTTTTTTGCATCTTTCTCAACCCTTATTTTCTTCTCTGAAGGGGGTAAAAACAGCCCACAGCCACAGAGGTTGTGTCTGAACCGGTTTGTAAAACAAACTTTATCATCAGATTTGCACCAAGACCTCCCCAGAAGACCTCCTTCCCTCTTTGCCTGGGCCTCTCTCCTCAGTCGCTTCACTTCACGTCTTTCTCTGCGTCTTTCTGGCCACGTTTTCCTCCTTCCTCCTGCCTCCTGCTTTTTCTTGCTCTTCCACTTCTCCCCGCAGTCTTCTGTTTTTTCAAACAAGCGTTCTTTGTGTAAAGATCCAGCATTCACCAGCTCTGAAAACACAGGCAGCATCAGTATAAGATACTTTTACGATTAACAGAATATTCACATTAGTGACTATTTAAACACAAATAATGCCTTTAGAAATACAACAGAATGAGTTTCAATACATTGTTTTAGGTTTACACCATCATACATGCACTGATAACAACAAACAAACCTTTATCCCTCTTGGCTAATCCGTCTACCCTGGTACCACGATAGAGAATGTCCTCCTGGGTGTCATAGTGAATAACGTAAGGCAGAGAAGGAAACGTCCCACTGACCATCCTCCTGTTTATGCACTCCTGATGCCGGCAGCAAACATCCAGGTGAAGTAGAAACAAATATTCAAAAACTGTAAGAAAACTGGGAAACACTAAAACATGCAAAGAATTATGTGTGTTTATAACTTACAAAACCATAATGTCCTCTTTTGGAGCAGTTGTAGCAATGAGCTCGACGTTTTTTATGTCTGAGACTGCAGACATTTCTTGGTCTGAAAGGAACCTCTAACTTTACCTGAAAACAAAAGTCAAAGCTGATTTTTAAAAAGAGATTTCCTTTGTTAAAATATGGCATTGGTATTGGATATAATGACTTCTAGAGTCCTAGAACCCCCCAAGGCGCTTCACAGCACATACATAGATAGTCATTCACACCCTTGTGATGAGGAGCTACAATGTAGCCACAGCTGCCCTGGGGCACACTGATGGAGGCTGCTGCTGAACACTGGCGTTACCAGTCCCTCTGACCACCACCAGCAGGCAATGTGGGTAAAATGTCTTGCCCAAGTACATGACAGCGACAGACTAAGCGGGGATCGAACTTGCAACCTTCCGATTACAGGACACTTAACTCCTCCATTGGTTTTTCTTGCTTTAACACAGTATTACGATGTTTTATTTACCTTAAATCACTGACGGTTTCGGCATGACTCTGAAGATGGCGACAGTGAGTCGCCGAAACCATCAGTGATTTAAGGTAAATAAAACATCGTAATACTGTGTTAAAGCAAGAAAAACCAATGGAGATAGAAAATACACACAGGAAGAACATAACAAGAAACTTAACTCCTCCGCCACTGTTGCCCCCAAATATGAACATGCATCTATAAATTATGAGTTAATAGGTCACCAAGCTAATTAAAAACACCACTTTTGTTCATGATGCTCTAACCCAGTGCACTCAAGAGGCAGGAGGATCCATTATTATTAGGGTCTTATCTCATGCTTGGATGCTAAACCAGCTTGTTTAACACAGCAGAAGGAGCAGCTTATAAAGGCTGTGCCCAAATGCAGGTGCTACATTCGTCCGAGTACAGATTTTAAGGCAGATTACGTCACAGTGAAGCGTCAAGGCCATCCAAATTCAAAAGATGCTCAAAATGCGTTCTCTTTTTCCCAGAATTTCAAGGATGACTCTGGTGTATCCTCATAGGCAAAGGCTATCCCAGGATTAATTGCGGGCTGAACAAGTGATTTTTGTTCTTGCAATAATGGCGGACATAGTGAGAGAGGATTGCCGTTTTAAAGGTGCATTATGTAAGAATGAAGTAAGAATGTTATCTTGTGGTCAAATTTGGTTACTGCAGCCCATTTTCCAAACACACAAGTGACTCTCTCACTCTTGTTCCATGTGTTTCATGGCTGTTGCCAGCAATGACTCAGCACCAGAAGATTCTAGATAACAAGCAAAGGTGAGTCATACATACCGAATTTGGTACTTTTTAAAGCACCGACCGAATTCCGTAGCAACGACTGAATACAGATTCACGTGATATGAAACAGTGCCTTGTTTCGGTACCCATCCTTCATAATGAGAACTTGATATCGCACTTACACACTAGCGCCGGCCGGCTCTACTCCGATCGGTCGGCCTCAGTCGGCCCCGCCAGGTTGTTTACACACATCGTCCAGGACAGAAATATACAGCCCTGTGCAAAAGTTTCAAAGGTGTCCTAGAATGCAATTAATCAACAATCTAAAACAGAGCTTTGAGTCTCCAAAAAGCATAAGAAAAATTTTTTTGGCTTTCATCTGTCCCAGGAGCCCTGATACAGGCCATTCTAAACCCCCTTACTCAGGCCTTCAGTGAAAAGAGCTGTTTACCCCTCCCACTCGGCCAGGACATGCCCGCTGTGTCCAAATCCAGGGGTTGCGTGCTCATGAGTTCGGATTTTAAGACCAGTGACGTCACAGCGCCACGTCGAAGACCGTCCAAATTCCAAGAATGCTCAGAATGCGGTCTTGAAATGCGTTCTTCTTTTCCCCGATTTTGAGAACGGGTGCGGTGTAGTCTCCGTGGTCTCCTCTCCTCCATAATTCCCGTGATGCACTGCGGGATTGATTTCTGTAGAAACGGGACGCACAGCAGTAGAGCAGCAGGACGACTAGTTTATTAAAATCTGACTGTACAAAAAGTAAAAGCCTGAAGTGGTTGTGTTTTTAGGCGTTTCCCATTCTCATTAGGCCTGCAATGTGTTTTTGTATTCTTGTTCGTCATTACAGTTCATAAAATTGGTAAATCATAAATCATAAAATAAATCATACAATTATCCGTGAATAATCCAGCATCATGGATCCATATTTTGTAATAGATTTTCTTTAAGCAGTTGCTAGGTGACAGGAGTAGGGGCGGGACTTTTATTTAAGGCTAGAACGTCCACATTCACAGCTGTTAACATCCGGTCTAAGTGGTCACGGAAGAACACGTTCTCCTGAGACCAATGAGGACGGGTACTCAGAAGCATGCAATCCCTGGATTTGGACACAGCCGCTGATTGGTTGGTTTCCCCAGAAGGCCTCAGACACATGCAAGTTTGAGGAGGCATCACTATTTGCATTGCTCAAAAAAGCATTCCTTGATGTGTTAACTTAGATTATTCTATATGGACCCAATGTTTTATTTTGAATTTCTAATTATTCAAGACTGACAAAAGAGCACAGTAGTATTCTGCCTTGGTGATGTAAAAGGAAAGTTTAGAAGTCTGTTAAACAATAAATTACTTTATAAAGCCAGTTTTTTTGTTATATATTAATCCTTTAGTCTGCCACAATAATGTAATGAATTTAAATAAAAATACATCAAAATGGCGTATTTTGTCAGCCATTAGTAGGTGAGATTAAAAAAGAAATTAATTAGATTAATTAATTACAGGACATAACTAATTAATCTAAAAAAAAATAAATCTCATGACAGCACTAGTTAAAGGTTTTCATATTGAAGAATTTTGTACAACACTACGATGATAAAATACAAACAGTTGTATGTTATTTATTGTGATATTTATCAAATATGGTTATATATTGAGAAAAAAAATTGATATTTAATTAAAAAAAAGATTTAATAAATTATTAAACACTCAAAAGTATCGAAAATAGGTACCGTTAAGTACCGGTATCAATTAGTCTGTACCGGGAATTGGTACCGTATCCATTCAAATGTCAAAGGTACCATCCCTAGTTATGCACAGTAAGCCGATAAGTAGATAAATACATTTCAATTCAATAGAGTTGTTGGTAATTGAAAAAGTAGCTTGAGGTATTTTTAGAGCAGACTATTTGCTTCCAATTCACCGGTCCGTTAGCATTGTTAGCTCAATGTTAACTCAACGTTAGCTTAAAGTTAGCTTCTAGCCCTTTTTACCCGATATTAGAGTAAAACAGAAACATGAGTTATTTTTTTCAAATAAAATCTTGCTAACCTCACAACCTCAGCAAAGACAAAATTATGGGGACCCCCTGTAATCTTGTGGGGACCCCATTTGGGGTCCCGACCCCTGATTTGGGAACCCCTGCACTAGGCTAACAAAAAATAACTACTGGGTCACTCGCATTTACTGGCTTAACGCTGCTGCGTTTTGCTGACCAATGTCAAATTACAAATGCCGATGCTGCAGCGCCAACCCAACGCAGACTCGTTGACTCTGCAGGCTCTTGGTTTGCAAAGGAAGACTACATCTATCTTTGGCCATTTTGAAAAGAGAAAAACTAACACCCCAGCCAGCTGAGAAGGAAATATGTTTAAATATTACCTTCTTTCAAACATCATTGCCACATTAGACTGTTTTGTGATTATTTCACTGGTTCGTACACTTTCCAGTAAAGATTTTCCCAGATTTACCATAACCTTTAACCAATTTTTCATGACCAAAACGAAAAAATTTTTTCACTGGCAGTACTTTACCCTCTTCTCACACATGCACTGGTCTTGATGGCCTCAAAGAACTTGATCTTGGACACATGGAGATCACCCTTCTCCACCATGTTCCCAATGTCAATATGTGAACCTTGCTTTAGAAAGGTAAAAATGTGTAATGGGATAAATCGGCCTACATTTTCATTTTCAAGCGCTTTCTTTGGTTTTCTTGTTTTTTATTTGACTATTTTCCTGTCCTGTCTCTGATCTTCCTGCATCTCCTCTCAATCCTCCAGAAAAACTGCTGCCTGGTTTTCTCCTTTTTCACCTCATGAGTTACTTTTGAACTAAGCACATCAAAGGGATCTACCGGCCAAAAAATAGTGGAGTGAGTGCCGCGCGGCCGCAATAGCATGTAATTATATTTTTGGGGGCGTGACTTTGAGAATGCTACTGTGGCCATGCACATGGTGCAGCTGTCTGCGGAGCACAACAATCAGTGCTCTGCTGCTCTCTGCCTCTCCGCTCAAAAGAATCCCCACCATGCTGAGTGTCCATATAAATAACGTAATATAGGTAGAAACAGGATCTTTTTTCAGGCTCCCCGAGTGTGTAGGTTGAGGGTTTCCAGCTCCCCCATAACTCGAACCCTGCTCCTGGATGAAAACCCGGACATTTTCATCAATATAGGAAACCCCCCTCCCCCCGGACACTCCGGACAGAGAGTGAAAAGCAGACATGTCTGGGGAAAAGAGGACGTTTGGTCACCCTAGATTTAGTAAAATTCCAAACTTTTCCAGGATCTGTAGTATTCCATAACTTTTCCAGGACTTGGAAATTTGATTTTCAAAATCCATGACTTTTCCAGGTTTTTCATGACCGTACGAAACCATTTTTTACTTTTTTTGAAAATGATCAGTCACTCGCGAGTTCAACATGCAGGCTGAACATGAAAATAGTCTTCTACACCTAGGGCTGCACAATTAATCGAATTTCAATCACAATTACGATCTGGGTTTTTGAACGATTATAAAAACAAAACAAGCCAATTATTTGCTCCTCCCTCCTGCTCTGCTCCGAGTCGCAAATCAAACTCACCTCCCACGCAGCGTTGTCAACTTAGCAACTTTGTTGCTATTTCTAACAATCTTTCAGACCCCCTTCTTGACTTTTTATCCTAAAAGCACCTAGCCAACAACTTAAAAACCTTTCTGATAACTCTAAGCTACTTTCTGTGTAGCTTTGTCATGGACATTCCCTGCAGGTTAGCAAAACATTAGGAAAGGGAATGAAGTGAGCATGTGCTGTATGATACATCGACTGACTAATCATGAACCTTTCTCTGTGGCTCTCACTCGCTAAAAAACTGTTGTTTTACAAGCTAAATAAATTCAAGACACAGCGAGTCGTATCTGAAGTGGATTTAGTATGTTTTATCAGGGCTGCAAACTCAGGAGCGTGAGACATTTGACTGTCTCCATGCACTTTTACGCTCAGGCTGAAAGTAATTGTGATTATCATTTTTGCCATAATCGTGCAGCCCTATCTACACATATTTCCTGCATTAGCTTCTGATAGAAAATAGATGGTGAAACGCTAGGATGTGAAAAGCATGACAGATCTGTCAAGCTATCACTTGGACTCAGCCATATTGGCTCGCGACGGGGAAGGCTGTTGTTGGTTTAGCGTCCAGGAAACAGCAGAAAACGTGTCGACTAGTAGAAGCTAACCCTTAGCATTACTAACTCCACTACATGGTAGAATTACTCCAGGCTTGTGTTATTTGTGGAGATAAAACATCAAAGTTGCAGAACAAACGGAGTCAGTGGTAGAGTCGAGTTGCTATTATCCAGTCCGAGGCAAGATGTCCAAAAGTCAGGTTTGAAACTAAACTCTACTATGATGGGCGGGACGTAAACAGAGCGCGGGCTCTGATCAGCCGCGGTCACGTGGGACAAGTCTGTTCCACTTAACCATTTTCTATGGCTAAGGAAGGACAGTGTCCTCATAAGCAAGGCGCCTTGCCTGCCAAGGCATTGCCTTTTTTTCTGAAGTCTGAAGAAACACTTGGCAGGCAAGACATTGAGAAACACCCTTAGTCTTTTGGACGAAAATGTATTTTAATGTTAGTTTTCGTCGGGCTAATAGCTTTCCTGAGAAAATATTTATTCCCTAAGGGGCAATTGACAGAAAATAATTGAGAACCTCTGCTCTAATCCCACCTTTCCTGTCTATGGCCACAGTGACTTTTAAGATTATTTTGTCCTGTTTGAGAGCTGATTGTGCTCAGAGACTTTATGCATTTTGCTTTGACAGGGAGCTAAAATGAACAAAAAGCTTACTTACTGTCAGGTGGTATTGTCTCCATGTATCCGGGCAGGCCTGTGGAAAACCCACAAGATGAAAATAATAATAATAATAATAATAATTTTTCCTTGGAGCTTCACACAGAAACAAACTTTATGTAGTTTCACTGAAGATGAAGAGGCATTTTGAAGAAACAGAACACTTTACACCGGGCTCATAAATGCTCCTGAGACTGTGAAACTGTCAAAATGAAGCTGACAGAATCGTTCAACACAGTCAAACAATCAAAAGGGGCTTGTTATTGGAGCCGATGGGCTAACTCACATCACTCAGGTGGCCTGTCATCCCGCAGCGCTGGCAGTGCTGCTTCCACACAGAAGGCACTCTGCAGGGACCGAGGCCATGAGGGGGAAGTCCACATTTAGGACAGGGGCGGCCTTGACAGTCCCTCTGGATGTGTCCCTGGATGCCACAGAGAACACAAACGGGACATTTCTGTTGAAGAAAAAGAGGACGTTGTGATTTTGTCATTTGCTGCAGCTGCTCATGGAAAAAAAACATGAGAGTGTGTCTGTACCTTTTGAGAGGAGCAATTTTTGGCAAAGTGTCCCGTTTTGTTGCAAATGTTACAGATCGAAGAACGACCAAGTACGAAATAACGTGTGGCCAACGGCTGAGCAGTACCATACTAATCACAAGGAAAGGACATACATTAGCATTTAAGAGAACAGATATTATTTATACTCTTAGGTGGATGCCTGTTATGGTTTTGAAAAAGACTGGATAGGAGAAGTTACCTTGTCTTTATCCGATACGGCCCAGATGTCTGATATTGATTTCACATTCTGATTTGTCTTATCTGAGAAAGAGAGAAGGGCACATATGAAACACATGAAAACAAACCCGTTCTCAGAAATAGTTCAACTGCAACACGATTGTCAAAACAGACCAAACAAAAAAAAAATCACTTTTTTTCCCCATTTACCATCTGTGGAACAGTGAAGACGGTTTTTATAAAAGCTCATAGTAAGAGTTTAATAACAAAATTTATCGAGCAATATTGGCAGTTAGTTTTCTTTTTATCTTGTGTTTTTAATAACATCTGAAAAAATTAGAGTGAAATTGTCTTCCCCACATTCTAAAATGGTCATTTATTTGTTGTTAGAAAATGTCCATTTTCATATAAATAAAGGAAGACTACACATTGGGACAGACCAATTTATTGGGCTGATACTTATCATTTGTTTCTACAGGTGAAACTCGAATAATTAGAATCTGGTGCAAAAGTCTGTTTATTTCAGTAATTCAACTTAGACTGAGAGACCATCTAAAGGCTCAGAAACCCTTTGTATGTGTTTTGGATTCATTAGCTGATTAGAGTGTGACACTTTGAGTCTAGAATATTGAACATTTTCACAATATTCTAGTTGCCTGAAATTTTGAATGTGGGGTTTTCATTAGCTGTAAGCATAATCATCACAATTATAACAAATAAAGGCTGAAATCTCTGGCTTTGCATATAATGAGTCTATCTCATACGTTAGTTTCACCTTAAGTTAAATTACTGAAATAAATTAACTTTTGCACCATGTTCTAATTTTTTTTTTTTCCTGCGTCCTGTCCGGCTGTATAGCAATCAGAATTGATGTCTGAGTGCCGAAAACAAGCCTTACAGTTTTACTTTCACAGGTAGAGCGTTATAGATTCAACTATAATGCCTCGCCTGATATCAAAACTTTATTAGAAATGCTTTTGGTTGTTTTAAATTTCAACGGGCACGGAAATGAAAGAAAAAGGGAGGAAAGAGAAGGAAACGTGGGAGAGTTCAACAAAAATAAACAATAAAGAATGCAAAAGAATCGGCTTCTAGACCTGCAGAAAGAGAGATAGAAAAAATGGGGACACACAAAAATACAACAGAACCAAAACATCACTGCACCAACAACATGAGAATGTATAACAGTAGCAAAAAAAATTGCTGAAAATCACATGGTAATAAATCCTAGTGCATATAGTGTCAACCACAGCCTTAGGTTATGTGTTAAAAACACCCAAGCCCATACTTGTGAGAGCACCATGTGAGCACCTGTGTTGTGTACACGCGTTTGTGTATGTAAAGTTTCTCTAGAGCAGGATTTCTCAACCCTGGTCCTCAGCGCCCCCCTGTCCTGCATGTTTTCCATGTATCTGCTTCAGCACATGGCTGCAGAAGCCTGTTAATCATTCACTCATTTGTGTCAGGTGTGTAGCAGCAGGGAAACACTGGTGTTTGAAAGGGCAACATGGAAAACATGCAGGGCAGGGGGGCGCTGAGGACCAGGGTTGAGAAACCCTGCTCTAGAGGAATGTCCAATAGTGAGTGTGAGAGGCCACAGACCTGCCCCCAAAGACTCACAAAGGATGGAGGAGATCCAAGCCCTGAGATCCCAAGGTCTCCCCAGAGCGCGGGGACCCCAGAGAGACCGCCACCGGAGCAGCCCCAACCCCTCTCCTGATGGGCGCAGAGCGTCTCCCGGGGGGGGCAACCAGCAGCTGTGCCAGAGGCCCAGGAGATGACAACAGCAAGCCCCCAGGCCCACATGAAGGCGCCCACTCGAAGGTAGATCGAGCTCGGAACCCAGTGGCCTGGGACCCAAGGGCGCCCAACCCCGGCAGAGACCATGTTCTAATTTTGAGTTTCACCTGTACCTTGTCAGCAGAGACTATTTAAAAATAGGCACATCTGGGCAGCAGGCAGTCCAGCGCAGAATTTTATGTTGATGTATATTTATGTTCCAAAAAATATCTGTTTGATAAATGCTCTAAAACATTATTGTCAACTAACATTTTTTTTATTTACAAGTTTTTTATATTTAACACTTGATCAGTTTAATGATTTCTTTCATTAAATTTGTTTAAATGTTTGATTTTAATACTGAGCAGTGCACAAAATGAAGTTTCTTCATTTGGTTATAATTCAGAGTTCAAACACTGATTCAGGTTCAGAGATGTTGTGCATACAGTTATTTGTGACATTTTAGCATGCAGGTAAGCCCGAAAACATCTAAATATCAGAAAGTTACTTTTCTTAAACATGAACAACCTAATTAACAAGAAAAAATGCAAAGAATATCCACGGTTGTGTCAATATGGGTCTAACCGTTATCCTCAGAGTCATCCCAGTAGGCTAAGTTGAGCTGGATGCTGGAGTCTTCCTCCTGCTCCTCTCCTCCCAGGATCATCCACTCCTCAATGGGCTGGTCACTCTCCTCCTCGCCCTGCTCCTCCTGTGAATCATAACTGGACACGCTGCTGGTGTCATCCTGGGTCATTTGTGAAGCGATGGGGAAAGTCAGGAGGAGTGGAGGAGAGCTCTCCCTCCTGAGTTGGGCAGTTTGGTTGTGGCTTTTCGGAAAATCAGAATTAATAAATTCGCCTTCTCCGAAATTCCAAGATTCATCAACACAGTAGAAATGGTCTTTGTCCTTTCCTTCACCATCAGTCTCATTTTGTCCAGGATAATACATGATTCAAAGTGAAACACCAGAAACCCAATAGCACCATCTGGCGGCAGCTTTCTGACTTGCTGTCAAAGAGCGGCGTTTGAACACGCTTTTAAAAAACGACAACCTTTTAAAATACTGTGTATCAGAAAGATATCACGCTATCTTAGTTAATCAATTATAAGCCTAAACTGTAGCAAGAGTGAGTACGTATTCTTCTGGTTAAGTTATAGAGCGGAATAGCAGTTAGCATTGTAGCTAAAATGAAGACGAAACGCAACTAAACTGAAAAAATAAAACAATCAACAAACACATCTAAAAATGCCAATCGGTAGAAACGGGTTGATTCGCCGCACCTCCGTCGCGTTTACTTTTCCCATGAAACGTTTTGAGGCAGATGTTTACATGTGTTGGGTTTGAAGAGCTTACCCGGTGTTCATCGAGCTGACGTAACCACGTAACACCGGCGTTTCCGGTAAATGTTGGACAACAAAAAATGAACCCAGAGTTGAGACGAGACCAAAATAAGACGAGACGCTTCTTTATCCGGGGATACTGATTATGTGTTGTGTATGTCTGTGGGGGATACAAGCTGTGGGTTTCGTGTTAAAATTAACTTATTATTTTTTTTTTTAATCTGGTGTTCAGTAAGCCCATCATAGATTTGTTTGTTACATCTTCGTTTTCAATAAATAATAAGACATAAATTAATTTGAATATTATAGCCTAATTACTTTTCTAAGGAAATTTCAGTGTAAAAGACAAACGTTTTACATTCCCATTGGGTTATACATGACAAAACAGTTTTCAAATTGTTTTTTTTCTAATCAGATTATGTATACTACGCATATGGCAATGGGCATTCTACTATAGCGGTAAAGTTTTTTTACATAAAAACACAACGTTTATCAGTTTTTAATAGGCTATAATAATCTATTTACTAAACGTGCTGGAACAAACTGTATGTTCTAATAAAATCAGATTCTGATTTCTGAGGAGACTCTTGCAAGTGTTTGTGTTTTGCAGAATTGTGACTGCATCTTTATTTATTTATTTATTTATTTATTTATTTATTTATTTATTTATTTATTTATTTATTTATTTATTTATTTATTTATTCCAACACCGCGTTTAATCAGAGTGCCTCCACTGCGCCTTCACAGACTTCTAGCAGCTGCTGAAAGAGGCATCTCCTCATTTAACTTTTTAGATTTTTGTAAATTCTGTTTGCTCCCCTTTTTGTTTGTTTTTAGATTTTCTTTAAATTTTCCTGGAGAACTTACCACGGGATGATTACATTTTGATCCACAAATAAGAGCTGATCGTATTTCAGTTTAGAATAAGTTATAGCCCATAATAAAATAGAATAACAAATAATTTAGAAAACGATGACGCTCGAGAGTCATTCTGTGACTATGATGGAAGTAAGTTTTGGGCTGGTTCCGATCACCGTTCTGCACAGTAAGTATTCAATCATTTAACTCTGCTGGATTGCGGTCTCACCGACCGTCTAACCGGAGGTTTCTGTGTGCTCTGGGTCTCAGGACATGGGGGAGTAAACCAGCTCGGCGGGGTGTTCATTAACGGACGGCCCTTACCGGACCCGGTCAGGCAGCGCATCGTGGAGCTGGCGCAGCAAGGTGTGCGTCCCTGTGAGATCTCCCGCAGCCTGCGCGTCAGTCACGGTTGCGTGAGTAAGATTCTGACCAGGTAAGGACTTTATCATGAATTTTGTCTCTAGTTAGGTCTAATACGTGTCTTTGAATCAATTATCACAAAAGTTTTTTTATCCCTAATTTTATTTTGTGACAGGAGGATTTTTAATGTTGTACCTCTTTATTGTAAGTTTGAGGTTTTAAGTTTAGATCACATCCAGATGATTACAGTATATTTGTAAATGTAAATAAAATATTGGCTTGTTACGAAATGTATTTTTTCATTTTAGTTCAAAATGTTTAGCTCTTTAATCTAGCATAACTAAAAGTCAGGCATCTTTAATCAGATTTGTTGATTTTCAATGCTTCACCATTTCACCCAAATCCCCCTGAGGAAATCTTCTGAGAACTTTCAGTTTTGCAGCAAAAATCACATTCATTCTCTAATATAAAGGAATTTGTTGTACCTCAGGATTTATATATGTAAACAAGAATTAAATTAGATGGAGATTTTGATTGTAATAAACAAAGAACTGCATATTTGGTCATAACAGACATTTCTCACCATTTTCTGAATTTCTAAACATATTTGTTAAGGTGTTTTGGTTATATAACCATTTTTGGCTTTTGTAGTGAATGATGAATGCAGTCATAGTCGTTAAAGTTTTAAATATGACAGAGAATGAGCTTCATAACCACAAAATGAAGCAGGATCTTTCAGCTGATGGTGGAAATAAAATGTACTGAAAGTAAAAATTCTCAGTTGGCCGACTTCGGTCACATCCTCACTTATCCTATGTTTTCACCCTCTTGATGCTGTTCATTCAGGTACAATGAGACAGGAAGTATCAAACCTGGGCTGATAGGCGGTTCTAAACCCAAAGTGGCGACTCCGACAGTTGTAGAAAGAATCTTGGAGCTGAAACACAACAACCCCACCATGTTTGCCTGGGAAATCCGAGACAGGCTGGTGCTGGAGGGAATGTGTGACCACATCAACGTACCCAGTATCAGCTCTGTCAACAGGTGTGTGTGTGTGTGTGTGTGTGTGTGTGTGTGTGTGTGTGTGTGTGTGTGTGTGTGTGTGTGTGTGTGTGTGTGTGTGTGTGTGTGTGTGTGTGTGTGTGTGTGTGTGTAAAAAGTGAGTTTCGTGAGTTTCTTTTCTCTTTTCAGGATAATCAGGAACAAACCCAAGTCAAAGTCTTGTAAAGTTGGTGAGTGTTTTCCTTTTCACCCCACTTTCTCTTGGTTGATATTCTTCTTTCTGATTGGTCATGGCCTCTGTGTCTTTAGCATCATCCTCTTCCATGGAAATAGATTGTTCCTCTGGGTCCAATTTTTCCATCAGTGAGATTATGGGAATCAGGAAACACAGCAAACTTGAGGAAGGTGAGCCGTTTCTGCAATTCTGATCATACAGTGTTCATGTGAGAAATAAAAATGGTGGCTTTGTTCTGATATTTTTTAACAGATTTAGAAGCTTTTGAAACTGTGCCCTTAGGCAATGAATTCACAAAAACTGTGATTTTTAAAAATATATACATGGAAAGCAAAGACAAGAAAGACATTTGACCTTGATTTTTCCTTGTTCTGGACAATTTCATAAGTTAACTTCTCTGAAGCTTTTAGTCTTTTTTTATTCATTCAAAAGATGTTTCTTCTACAGTATATTATACAAACCACGTGGACCTTTCTTATTGTGTTGTTCTTCATTTGCAGAATATTTAGTGTGCAAACAATAATTATCTTTTTTTACCATTTCTTATGTTGAATCTGTGAAAAATAGCAAAGATAACACATAAAACAGTTTGTATTCTTTCTCCAACACAGTGATTCATGAAGGTCAAGCTGAAAACATGACCATTATCTGAAGGATGGTGCATCTATCATGTCATGTTTCAGTTTTTTAATGGTTATTTCTCCTGTTTCTAAAAGACACGACTTTCAGATCTGGTTCATTTGCTGTATAGGACAGGTGGATGCAATTCCAAGTCCAAACGGTGCTAATTGGAATTTCCAGAATGAAATCTTGTGTAAGGATATTAGACTTGGCCCCTCTCTAAATGTTGTGGCCCCTTGATGGCCCCATACTCAGAAAAATCCTAGCTCTGCCACTGTTTACAAACTAATGGATGTGATCCTGAATAGAATCAAACATTTAATCTGGAATTCTGGGAAATTCATGACTTCTCTATAAAGGAGCAATAAGTAAGAATTTTACAGTAAAATAATCACAAAATAGTCTAATGTCTCAATCATTTTGGAAGGAAGGTTAAATTGAAACAGATTTCTTTCTCAGCCGGCTGTAAGGTTGTCTGTTTTTCTCCTTTCAAAATGGTCAAAGAGGGATGTGGTCACTGTTTACAATCTTTGAGCCTGCGGAGTTGCCGAGTTTTTAGTTGATCTAATGCTAGAGGACCGGCATTTATAATTTGACACTGACAGGCAAAAAGCTCCATAATGGGCTCGACACACGGGAGGCAACAAATGACCATGATCAGCAAAACTCATTGCTAACGCTTACACACAGGAGGCAACATGCGGCAGCGTGCAGCAGCCAGCGGCAAAAGCCAGCGACACCTCTGTTCCAGGGTGAATAGCAGGTCTTCCGTTGTTTTGATTGGCTGTCAGATTGGAGGGAATTTTGGGTTATTAAAGCAGTTCAGAGTTGAAAAAGTAGTAGATATGAAGTCTCGCAAGGTTTTGCCTTGAGTTAAATTAAATCTTTTTTTCTGACTTTACTATATATCTGTCTCTT
>SSNS01000088.1:13766-182915 GCA_006937985.1 Aphyosemion australe
TATCTCATTCTGCTAACTTTGACAATTGAACTCATTTTCAACTTCACTTCAGTTCTAATGCATGTTCATCATTTTCAGCTGCTAAATTCACAGTTCAGCTAATTGTGAAAATGTAACTATTAAACTATTCCTACTCAAATACCAGCTGTTTAAACATTTCAGCTGTCCAGTTTTTTAAACTGTGTACTGAGATTTCAGTTTTCTGATGTTTAGATTTATTTTCTCTTTTCTCCACTTACTTATTTGGCTTTAATACACTTGTTAGTGATTTTTTGCTCCTAAATCTTTCAATCTTTTCAGCTCATTTTTACAATTACGCTAAATGTTCGCAGCAGAAAACTGCTTATTTCAGTTCAGCTACTCAGCTATCAGTTTCAAAATTCAGCATATCCTGCTAATTTCACAATTCAACTAATTGTGAAAATTTAACTACTTATACTCAAATATGAGCTGTTTAAACATTTTAGCTACTCAGTTTTTTAAACTATGTTTAGAGATTTCAGTTTTCTGCTGGTTCGGATTTTTTTCTCTATTCTCTACTTACTTTTTGGGCTTTTTAAAACTTTTTAGCAATTTTTGCTCCTAAAACTTCAAATACATTCAGCACATTTTGACAATTAAGCTTAGTTTTAGCTTCAATTCAGCTGTTTCAGCTATCGTATTCAGCAACAAAGCATTCAAACGTATTTCTGCAAGAAATGCAATTTATCTAGTTACATTTGATGCTCTGGTCACAAAACCTCTGATTGTATTTGCGTTGTTTTATGTCAGGTCTATCTTGTATTCATATACAAAATTGGGGTGGGACTCGATTAAGAAATTCATCTAATTAATTAGAGACTTTGTAATTAAATAATCTTGATTAATCACATTTTAATCGTTCAAGACAATTTGTGCCCAAGCAATTTAAAAAAAAATCAAAAATAACGCTAGTGAGACACAGATTTCATACCTACACTTTAATGAGTATTTTGCTGTTACCACAAGGTCTGTTTGATTACTTTGGTCTCATTATAAAGGTAACAATTGTGGGATTTGTTGGGATGTGTACATATTAGTATATGTGTTATTAATGAAGTGTAAATAGACAGAACATTGTAAATGTGTACTGAACTGAACACTAGGTGGCAGCAGAGCACTGCTAATATACATAGAGGTGTAGTGTAGAGTTCAGGGGAAGTTCTGCTGAGGGTTAAAGATGAATGCTGCATGTATGCTCGTCCCTCCTGCTGTAATAAAGTTCATATGGATAAAGTTACTGCCTGCCTACTTTCTACCAACTAGAAAACACAACGATAAAAAAGTTGATTTTTTTTCTTCCTTTCTTTTGTTCATGAAGAGCGATTTGTCATGATTCGTTTAATTGTAGTTTTGTTATGTTTGGAGCACTTAAAAAAGGTTATATGGTCTTGTAGATAGGCTCTGCTGTTTTGTTAAATGTGCAGCTTGATGATAAGATTTTAATGCATCATTTTCTTCTAATAATTAATCGTAATTAACGTGTAAAAGTCCCACCCCTAATACAAAACAAGAAAAAAAGTGGTGCATTTATCTGAATTTCCACTCATTTTGACAAAACTACTTCTTTATTATTAACGATTCAGTCCTGAAGAACTGTTCAGGATCACAAACAAAATTCACTTCACCCACCATCGAATTCGTACTTCATTCACATGAATCACAGCTAGTTTCAATGTTATTCTAGTGCCTCAGTGATGCAGTGTGTTCATCCTGAGACTGGACAACAGTATGGCTTAGTTAGCTAAAATAGAGACCACTGCATGCTTTACATACAAACTCACACAGAGGGAAAAAACAGATTAAATCTAATCAGGGTCAAAAAAGGGTTATAGAGATTTAAGACTATAAATAACATCACGTTCCCTTCACTCAACAAGCAGAAACTCACTTAAATTGTAGCTGATGCATGACTTGAAAGCAAACTGTGACTTGCAGACATGTTTGACGGGATTCATGCACCTCCATGAGTTTGAGCTTATAAATAAGACAGAAATTTTGTTACAATTAAGAATTCACAATAAAAGACATGTTCTGATCACATCAGCGATAATGACAGGATACTCAAACATAGGAAACCTCTTTGTGTTTAATTTTTTAGGTTATTGTGACAATTCTGATTTTAGCCTGATTAAAAAATACAAGAGAGAATAAATCCAGCTGTTTTTCCAGGACTAAGTGATGACACGCTCATTCACTAATAATGTAATTTAACATAAATGCTTGTAAGCCTTGAAGATTTGAATTGAAACAGTGCAAGGGCATCTGTGCTATTAACAGACCACAAGGACTTCAATTATTGCTCATGATTATTAAAATATGTGAACTTGTCTGTTTCTGAACGTAGCTTCATAAATACACAATTCTAATTCATATGCATCTCAAGTAGCACCAGTATGACCTTTAGCCTTTAATCAGAGATGAAAACGTGAATTAATTCAAACATTCTTGTGCTGAAGATGGAAAAACACACAAGTGTGACATGAAACAACGCGAGTAGTTAAGTGTTGGCGGACATGTAAAAGTCAGCGTGTGGACGAACTTCTGCTTTTACATTCATTCAAATAAGAGAAGAAAGCTGATCTCAGACATTGTTTTGGTCTACAGACTCCAGCCAGAGCTGGGTTTGAACTTTAACTGTTAGAAAGTGAATTCTCAAGTTTTTCCCCAGTCAGAGGAAAAAACTGAATAAATATTACATTCCCGACCACATATCAAGGAGATGAACACGTGTGTAGTAAACGATTAGCTGACATGAGATAAACGTGTATGCCCTGAGGCCCTAGCCTGTGATGAATCCATTCAAAAACTCTCCCTTTTCTGTCTTTAACCAGACTGCATTCAAACTGTCAGTTCAACAAAACACACACACGCACAAGGCGAGCCTCGTGCTGACAATCATTAACATCATAGTGTTTAGTTTTAGCTTCAGGTAACAATGATGCACATTAAAACTGCTACACAGGAGGTTAGGACATTAAATGAAAACTAAAACTGATCATGTATGGGTGTCTGAGTGTGAGAGGAGACGTGAAAGAACAGGTGAACACAAAAAGGTACCGGTAGAGGCATGTGTGGGGGGCTGCTGGGCACCAACACAGAGAAGCTAAATCCTACTGAGGGAAGTTGTTCTGTTGCCGGCGCTTAGCCGACCTCATCTTCTCAAAGCGTGACTCCATTTCCTCGAGGACTTTGGGGGTGTACCTGACCACCAGCTTGACCGTGCCCTGAGCTGCTTTGAGGAGTTCCACAGCTTTCTCGTGGTGCTCCCCTTCCACGCTCTAACAAGACGAACGACAAAACAAGGAGACAGTTTAAATCAACCACAGTGAAGAACTTCATTAGTTTATGTGATATAACTGTTATAGACACAACATTAGAACAATAAAAAGTCACATTCACTGCTCAAAAATCATTTCTGGAGTCAAAACAGCCAAGATTTGATTTGTTGGATTATATTTAAACATTCTTTGTTCTTTACTAACCCCTAATTTATACCAGGTGCGTGAGCGATGCGGTTTACTCACAACTTCTGCAGCACGTTAATCCCCACCGGAAGCGTGTCAGGTGGGCTGGTGATGGACCGCGGTCCGTGTAGCTGGACGCGCAAGATCACAAAATCACAGGAGATCGACAGTATATGCTTTAAAATAGCCTCCACTTCTATAACTGTTGATGTTTTGGTCCATGCCTTCTCCTTTTTGGTGCCGTCTTTGTATAAAGGAAGTACGATGTCATAAATAATGTTGTGATTCACCTCTGTCAGAATAAAAGCCTCGTTGTTCATGCAGAAAAACACACCGATGCTCTCCTGAAAAGATGCAGGGAGACCCGATGTTTACATAGTTCAACAATCGCAAGACTGCATTTGTCTTTTATTTTGAAATGTAACGGATGCTTTAGACTGACACTGTGTGTGATTTCCTGTTTAGCCCCATGTTAATAGCAAAGCCCCAATGTGTTCAGAGAGCATGGCATATTAAGATAAAACCCAGGCATCTATTTAGCGCTTCAAGTGATTACCAAACCATAGACTATGAAGGCTGTGGAGACATAACGCACCGCTCACACACCTGGTATAAAAGACTCACTCAACATTTTATCGCTAAAGTTAGACCTCATGAAAGAAATGTATGAAGATCATCAGTTATAACTTCCCTCCAGCAAACAGCACACCCCATTTATTCTGATGGGGCTCCCTCCTCCTCCTCATCAAACTAACTTCTACTCTGATCACTAATGGAGATGTAATCGTTGGACTCAGACCTGATTGTGGCTGATCACAGGATTATGAACACATTGCCCTTTGAAAACATTTACCAGTGAATAAAAAACTATTTTGCATGCAGACATTTCTGAAGATGCACAGATTATCCCTCCAAAAAGCAACAACACGCTCTCAGACTGATATGTGTTTCATATTAGGCTTCAAATCTACAATTCTTGAGCTATTAATGATTATCTGAGCTGCACGTACCACCCCGTTAACAGAGAGAAGCTGGTCGCCTCTTTTCAGCCCTCCGTGTCGGTCAGCGATGCCTCCTGGGATGATCCGCGAGATGTAAATAGGCGAGTTTTGCTCCTTTCCGCCCATTATATTGAAACCCAGACCTTCTTCTGTTTTGGGCAGTTCCACAACACGAGGATGCGAGTGTCCTTCACTTGCTGCAAAAGCTGCCACTGTAGCCTTTAAATGATAAAAACAATTATGTACCCTTTAAAAATGTACGGCAACCAATGCATAAAGTGGCTTTAAGATGGAAAAGATTTGTTGTGTATTAGTAACTAACTTGATCTTTACCTTAGCTGTGGCGTTGGCTCTGACCTCAGGACTGCTGTTGATGTCTACCGTTTCATACACATGCTCATAAACCTGAGGAAATAAGCACCAAATGAACAGAACTTTATAACAAGGAGGAAGGAAAATCTGTGGAGTTTAAATGAAGAGTCTCACTTCTCTGACAGCGTTACAGAATTCACTCTGAAGGACTCGCTGCAGCGCCTGCAGCTTCTGAGGAGGCACTTCCCCTGTTCTCTGCAGCTTATCGAGCAGTTCAATTGCACGGTTGATATCTGTCATAGAGAGGACAATGCCATCACATCTTTACATGCCAGCCCAAAACAAACCACTAAAAAACATTACTGAACATTTCCATTAATGCCAGCACTCAGTCCCAGTAAACCTAAATTAAAGGACTGTATTGATTCATGTTGTTGACTTTTATTGGATGTTTCTTTAAATATTCTAAGACTTCCATTCAGTTTGTTTCATAGATGTCTTGGAAAGTTTCTTCTGAGTACTGACAGCAGTGATCAGCATCAGTGAAATGAAGCAGATTACAATCAAAAGCATGCATGGTGGTAAAAAATAAAAGAAAGAAAATCTGCGAGGGAAAATTTTCTAAAAAAAAAGTTTAAAATAGTTCAGAGGACTTTGATATCAATCATTAAAGCATGCATGTGAACTAAATGACTGTAAAATATAAACAACAGCGCCCCCTACTGCACAGGAAGGCCAAAACATCAATCAGAATCATTATTAAAGTTATCTCGATTGAGTGGCACAGATTGGTGGGAAATGATCAGATTCCAGGCTTTCATGTAGTCCTGATGTTTAAATACTTTTTTTACACTCAATTTGTTAACTAAATAGAAGATATTAAAAAAGGACCAGTTTCCCACAAATATAAGATTTGATATTTTTAGCACTTTTCAAACCACTACAGATGAGTAAATTTAAGGCTAAAATACGCATCATTTACTTGTAAAAGTTTCTAAGTGATTTAAAACAACCTACAGTTTTTCAGGATATCAAATAAAGACATGCAGCAGGATTACTGGCAGAAACAAGCAGTGAAAATGTCAATACAAAGCTTGTATTACAAACATGTCTTCATTGGTTCCATGTTAAATTCGGAAATATATTTAAAATCCTTCCCAAAGAGCTCTCAGTAACTAAGCTCTGATGAAAGATCTCTTCGTTTTTCTTGGATGTTTTTGAGCAGAGCTGGCTCACAAGGAAAGTCTGACCGATAGTTTCACCTGTTTTCCACTGATGTTACAATTAAAGCTTATTTCACCTGGACAAATGCAGCTTTTAATCTGAATTAGCGTCAAGTTTGAGGTGTCATTTCTGAGACGTGCATTTACCGCTTTTAATAGCGAATAAAATGGCAATATTATATCGTATTTATTTCCCAACATACTGACTGGGCTGGTCAATCGCTGCTGTTATTAGCTACTTAGCTAGTGAGCAAATTAAACAAATACCGCTAAGGTATGCTTCGTTTAGCTTGGCTAAATAATACGTAACTCTACGGGCAAGAACTAATAGATACATTTATGACAATGTAACCTAAGCAAATATCAAAATATGTACCTAAAACCATCCCAGTTTGATTCAAACAACTAGAGCTAAACTGGGTAAACGTCTATATTATCACAACAAATAAAGCTAGCTAGCTAATTAACATTACCTCTTTCCAGTCGCACAGGTTCCCCGAGTGATGCCATTCTCGAAATGAGAGGCTGCCTGGTAGTAAACAGATACAGCGATACAAGAAATATGTAGAAAACTAAATTCGGAAATCCAGCCGATCGTTTCGTGCGCTTAACTGACACGATAAATCAGATTAGCTAAGTTAGCTCGGCTAGGCTAGCTGCCAGTGTCATGGTGCGTTCATGTGACCCTCGTAAAGCTGAACACTCAGTGGACAAAGCCTTCTGTTGTCGGGTCTGTACATTTTAGGTAATTATAAATGACAGAATAGAAGCCAGTATTGCTTGAATTTAACTACGTATTTTTTATCTTGTTTATTTGTACTGGTTTAATTTTTTAAGGGAATAGAAGAAGCAACAAAATCACAAATGTTATAGCAGTTACTTCTGTATATTCCATCTAAATCTGGAACTGAATACTTAATTTTAGGAGTTTATTGTCATTCTAAATTAATTAGGTTTTCATGTTTGACTTAGCTTTATAGAAAT
Organism: Aphyosemion australe; assembly: GCA_006937985.1. Classification (NCBI taxonomy): domain Eukaryota; kingdom Metazoa; phylum Chordata; class Actinopteri; order Cyprinodontiformes; family Nothobranchiidae; genus Aphyosemion; species Aphyosemion australe. The sequence continues at coordinate 20,772 of SSNS01000088.1, forward strand.
ATGAATGAGATGATATTGAGTAACCAAGGGAATTTATTTATTTATTTCAATTTCTTAATAGCAAATAATAATTTCAGCTCATCAACCTCTGCTTTTCCAGTCTTCATCAGAAAGAAACCTTGTTAGGAGGCTTGAATGAATGTTCTGGATGAAATCCAGGAGGGTTTATGGAAGAGCAGCATCTTCAGTGCCCTCCTCTGGTTTGCTGCAGCTCTTCCTGAGGCTCTGGTTCATAAATCTGCAGAAAACCGCTGCTCTCTGTGGGCTGAAACTTTGCAGGATGATTCATTTCTGACCACACCCCAGCCGGTGATGAAACACAAACAATTTACCTTGAAAAGCTGGTGGTGGAAAAAAAAGAACCCTGCTGTGACATATGGCATGATCCCCAACACCGTGCTGCATCAGTCATTTTTCTTTATTGGACAACAGATGCTCTGATTGGATTGTTTTCATCCATCAGGGACACACCTGGGTCAAATAAATGCCACAGTATTCATGTATCGTCTCTAAGCTCTTTTGGTGCTGACGTTAAATCTATAATTAGATGTTTTCTCGCTCACACAGAGTACAACAAAAATGGCCCGAGGTCGCTGCTCACAGAAACTGGAGCACATACTTTATGAAGTAAGCATCCCTGAATGTTTGATTCGTTGTTTTTTATGCTGAGGAGGATACGTTAGTACTTGACTTGGACAAAACTGCTTCAGCTCCATGTTAAGGTGGAATTTGTTTGAAGAGCAGGCAGCTTTTCTTCCTGCAGCAGCAGCAGCTTTGTGGCCATGAAAAGGAGCCTGTTGTTTGATGTTTCTGACAGCAGCACATTAAAGAATCTACTGCACGTGTGTCATCTCTTTGAGTCTAAGGAGTTTAAATTGTGCTTCAAACCAAGCAAAACAAAGATAACTCACAGAAATTCATCTGCTGTCTCCGGTGGATCCATTAAGGCAGAGCTTCTCATAGACCATCTTCCTTCAGCAGATGTCAGAGCACCTTTGTTATTCACACTTACCTTCAGGTTGGAGAGGAGGAAGTGAAATGAAGTTTTTTTCTGGAACTTTTGATGAAACATTTGGTGAGTTTTGTGTATTTATTCAGAAATCTTCCATACCAGGGGTTTTGTTTTTGCTGTCCTAGTTCAACCTTTAAACGATGGCGTCTACACCTGGCAAGTGAGGTTTTCTCACCATTTAATGCGCCGCTGGAGGGGTATTGATGTAAAGCTGCAGAAGCCTCCCAGAAGCAAAGGATGTCTTTTCCTTCTGATCATGTAAAGCTGCATAAAATCGGTGATGATTGTTCTTTTGGAGACGACATAAAGACGGGATTACCCTACTCTCACAACAAAACGTTTTAATGTACACAGACGTATGGGTGGTTGAATCCATCACTGTCGAACTCGGGCACGCCTGATGTGTACCCAACTAGTCTGCACTTGAACATGTAGGCACGCTCCTTCTGATGTTGAGTTCTTGTAATTGTGAAACATCACTCCAGCGGGTTATTATCATCAGGTAAATCTCCAAACTTTGGCATGTAAATCAAAAAAAGTGTCAAAGCTCAGGAAACTGTGCTGGTGGGAAACCAGAGGTGGTTTGGGGGCATTTCCCAAACTTTTTGTCTTCTCAAAAAGCTCAATAACTTCAAGAATGGCATCCTTCCCACCCACAGACGGTGTTTTTTTTCCCAAGAAATTATCCCCCCCGATTACCCCGCAGCCAACCGAACAACGCCACTGATGTTTACCAAATGTGATGCTGTTGACTTTCGTGCTTGTACGTGTCAGAAACACGGCGGGCTTTCCACGCTTGCATGTGTCCAGCATGTAGTCGCTTTTCTATCTCACCTGTTAGCAAGGTAAGCGGAGTCAGGCGGCCTAAAGATGCGTTGTTGAAACTTTATCGACATTGATTTTGTTTTTTCAGTTGCCTATAGTCATTTTTATTTCTTCAAATATTTCAGTTTAATATTGCAAACAACTTCACAACATACAAAATGAATAATATTAACCCAGAAACATGTCAATGACTATATATATATATATATATATATATATATATATATATATATATATATATATATATAAGCTCTTTAAATATATCTTATTCTCTGGTGGGGATAAAAAAATAAACAGCAAAGCTTTGACAACAGCACCTTGACATAGTATTTCCAACATTACCTTGAGAAGTTTAGAACAGTAAACAGATAAATTACTGGAGAGGAAGCTGTCTTCTGTTGAATACGTAAACGGAATGTTTTTGTTGTTTTTTCTTCTTTTTTTTTGGTCAGCATATTTATCCTTTTCCTTTTTTCTTTTGGGAAGTGGAGAATTTCTCAATTCACAATTGAAGCAGCATGCAAGCTTTTGAAGATGGAACTGTCCTCTCTCGTTCCTTTGCCTGGTTCCTTTATTTTTTTTCCTTCATTTTTTTGTAACTCTTGGCAACGTAAACAAATCACAATGTCTTGATTTATGTGTCATAGTAATTTAAACTGGGCGCAAATGACTGATCAGATTTTTTTTAATTGTTTACAAGGTCATGAATATGTTCAATAAATAGACTGTAATATCACTTTTACTGTAGAAACTTCATCTTTTTTTACATGCAGTCCATAAAATTTTTCATTTGACGGAATAATTTACCCTGTTATGTATATATACAAATAGATATTTTCTCTTTATTCTCTTTTTTAAACTCTTCAATAAAATCTACACATTTTATACACTATCTCCCTCTTTTAATGGTCAATGTGCATACACATGAAGTGTCTATCCTTATAAACCGCCAGCCAATCTTCTTTTTGCTATCCATGGTGAGCGCTCGCACGTAGGACTGGGTTGTCCTGCATTGGGAGTTATAATGCCGCTTGTCTATTCCTCTGCAGCCGTCCTTTGTGTACCCCATGGGGTTGCATTTGGTCTCATAAAAGTATTGCTTCAGTTGGCCATTGGGGACAGGGACCTTTTCCATGACGGTAACGGTCTGCCCGGACATGTCTATTGCCGTCTTTTTATCCACAGCTGTCACCCACTGGCTAATACTGTCACACACACTCAGCTCTCCGCGCCGCGAGGGATCGGAGTGTCGCCGCACCCTCATGGACATGTTTGCGGCATCCAGATAGTTTTTGTATTCCTCCAGGAGAAAGAGCAACGGCGGCTCCAAAGGCACTTGGTTGCTGATCATCACCCGCGAGTTGTACAGGTCGACATCCTTGTTCTCTGTGGTGACCATGGGCGGCGGGCCCCCGCCTCCCTGGCTCTTGTCGGACCCCTGTCCCAGCTGCGCCGCCTCTCCCTCCACCTCCAGCAGCTCCTCGATCACCTGCTCGAACGTGTCTGTGAGCGAGGGCAGCTCGCCGCGTTGGCCCGGCCCGCCGCCACTCTGCAGAGTCCCGTGGCCTCGAGCGGTCGTCGCAGCAGCGCCCAAGTAGCCTTCCGTCCGATGGCCCCGCATGCCCGGGGCGTCTCTCAGGGGCGCAGCTCTCATGCAACTGAAGTATGAAATAACCATAGTAAGGAACAGGATGGTCATCACTCTTCTAACCTGGTGGAACTGCAGGTGTGGGAGAGGGGAGGGGGGGAGGGGTAGAGAAAAAGGAAGGAAGAGAAAGAAGGAGATGGTTAGTCAAAGGGCATTTTAAGCAATTCGGCTTATTCTTAACCCAGAATGCATCACGTAAGCCTCCGCTCCTCTCCTTTTTCAGTTTTTACACCCACCACTCTTTGTTTGCACACCAAAAACAATCGAGAGCTTTTGAATAACCACAACATGTTTTTACCAAACTGATACTGGCACAGAGTCACCATCAGTGTTTTCAAATTGTTTGCAAACTGTGATCTATGTAAGGTCTGGCTTAGATTTCCATTCGTTGGCAGCAAAGCACAAAAGCTGTGCCGGGCATCAGAGAGGCTGCGTTTTACTAAAGATAAGATTACACAAATGGACGCTGAAACATCCTCACAGGCTTGCTATTATTCATGAACTGGTGTGTTAACAGTGTGCAGGCACGTGTCGTTTTTTTTAATGGCCAAAGCCATCATTCATCCCGCTCTGCATCGCCGGCTGCATCTGGTTTTAAAAGCCTCGGAAAGCAGGGCTGCACTGAAGGTTTTTCCTCATCGCACAGTCGACGTGTGAAATGTCAATCTGACAGTCTCCCTAAATGATTCAGACCATAGTGGACAAAGTGCTGAAGCATGTGGAGAGGAAAAGAGAAAAGTCAGGAAAATATTGATTTGTTGCAATTGTTGACATCGTTGCAATAGTCAATCCTGTCGTAGTTCCATGTTTTATGAAGATCTAACAGAAAGTGGAGATTTTTGTCCTTTTTTAAAGGCACACTTGGCAGTTTTGGCTTGCTTTTAGCACCCCCTAGTATCCGTTTAGTAGAACCAAAAGTGAAACTTATCTCCTCGCTGTGCGTTCATCTTTTTAACACCTTAATCTAACTGCTGAAATGTCTCCTCAGCCTTCATTAGTGTCTACAGGAGCGGTTCATCACTAAATCAAACAAATCAGCTGTGTTCATGATCTAAAACATGCAGGAGACATGTTGGAAGCAGACTGCAGCACCAGGCATGTCAGCTCCACTTTACTAAGTCCAACAGAGACCAGACCGGCACTCTGAAGTTGCAAGTGCGGTATTCTGGCCACAGAGGGTGGTGGGGGTCTGAGTAACATTTCATTAATCCAGTAAAGGGTCATTTTAGCACAAACTGGCTCAAGAAAATGATTAAGAAATATAAAGAAGTTGCATAGTATGTCTTTAAAGGTCAGACAACAATAAAACTGTCCACATGTTAAAGGTCAACAGGAAAACCAAAGAGTTCATTTAGAAATCCCCGGCAACAACACCTCAAAAACCTGTCCGACTGACTTAGCAGTGGTAAATATTGTGTTTTCAGCAGCGCTGGCAAACAGCAGCACTGCAGTGTTAGTTATTTGACCAACAAACTGGTCTGTGCTGCAGGACCGGTCCTCTCTCTGGACCTTGTGATCATGAATGGAGACCTGGGGTCTGTTTGTTAAGGGAAGCTGTTTGTTTTTGGCAGGTGGCTGGCAAGTGCAGCGCCAGATGAATTAACAGGATGTCACGAGGAAGCTATATGACGAAAAGGATGTGTCATCCCTTTTCCTGCACCGTATCAAGCCCATACGGCCGTGGAGGGCAGCTCACGAGACGAGCAAAGTGCTGCCAGGGTTAAAAAAAGCAGCTACAGGGAGCCAGGTGTTGCTAAAACGATGAACATACATCCTTCATCACATTTGCATCCCTTACCTCTGAGGAGCTCTAAGATTCACTGCAAATCATTGAATTGGTGAACATCCAACAGCCAGAGACATAAAAGCAACCCTAAAAAGGGGAAGAAAGAAAAAAAATCTAGATCTTGCTTTCCACAGGGGCTTATTTAAAAATAGCCCGGCTGAGGCTGTGACTGCACTCCGCATGTCCCAGACCTGATTCAGGAAAAACCGCCGAGCAAACACGCTCCTGTCTCCTCTAAGGATGGACACGAGGACCTTTTCCAGCAGGGAGGAGCGAGACCCCACCTTAAAAGCATTTGTTTCATTCTTAATTGGTATCTGGGGCTGTGGCTGCAATTAACCGCCTCCACGGTGAGTGCCATAGAGATATCTCGGCTAAAAATAGACGAGCTGGGAGTCTCACAGTCTCAATTCAGAATATCACATCCTTCTTCTTAATGAGCCACTCACTCCCTGAGCTCAGTGACGTGCTATTCCGGAGTGTGTGAGTGTGTGTGTTAGAGGGAGGGCATGGGGAGGGGCTGGTGTATGTATGTGTGTGTGTGTGTGTGTGTGTGTGTATGAGAAGGGATGGAGGGTATTTTTCCTCTCGCCAACTAAAACAACAATGAGGGCAAAGGCCAACGAGGAGCTGATTATCAAATTATCCTTGAATGAATCCCTCTCATCCTTTAGATGTTTTGGTTCGAATAATGAGAATCTTTCTTCAGTCATCCTTCCCAGCACAGAAATCCATGTAGGTTTACGGGATGCAGGCCAGTCACGAGCTTTATGTGTAGGATGCATTTAGGCTGATATTATTATCCGCACCAAATGGTTCCACTTCCACATGAGGGAAATGACGGCAGAGGGCTGATTACTGTTAGGCGTCAAACTTCATGCTGGAAATGGTGCAGACGAAGAGTGCTGCATCTTCCGTAACAGACCACAGGGGTAATATTGCAGTAGCAGGGGGTGGGGAGAGCGCCGGCGTCATTTCGCAGCATAACAACCACAGATGACGTCTCTTCCAGGTCTCCATAGGGGAGAGAGAGGATGGAGGGGAGGAGGTTGCTGGGGGTAATGCCACTCAACGGTGCGCAATTGCCTGCCGCTCCCCTGGGTATCCTCACACCGGGAACAACAGATGATTTTATTTCTATCTCTGTTATTTCCTGTTTCCATCAGGACAATCAATATTGCTTATGCTCTCAATCAACATCCTGTTAAAACGCGATCAAACCAATGAATCATTTAATTGCTGAGGGACCGGCGGAGAATCCGCGCCTCGCATCCACAAATGTGACAAATGCTGGGTTTGCTCGTCCAAGAGAGGGAGTGTTTTATGTGGATTTGACAATAAAGAAAAAAGGGTTTGAGTGTTAACACACTGAGCATGAATAATACAACCAGGCAGATAATAAAAATCTACTTTGGGGGGTTTCTGGGTGAGATGCCGATGAGTAAAGTTCTTTAAACCGGAGTGAATCGAGCACAGATTTTATTATAAAATCCAGGTGAAGTCTAAATGAGACACTCTGAGCTAATAACACAAAGCAGAGGGAAATACAGCCTCTGCTATAACTGCTGCTCAAACATGCCTTTATCCATGACAACACACCTAGAGCCTGGAACAATGGCAGCAGGTGAGTGTTTGGACTCCAGCTACTGTTTGGCTTTGACATCTCTCTGGATGGCCACCTGTTCCTCTGCGTGGAGAGCTCGGCTGCAGAACAGGGACGTGTAACTTACCCTCACATTCATTCATTCTTTGTGCCAGGTGGGGATTAAAGTGATAAATGCCTCCTTTGACAGTTGCTGAAAAGTTTCTCTAAAGCATGAAAGGACTAGCAAGGCTAGTATGATTGCACATTCAGTAATGCTCCCCCAGCCTCTCTGCACATGTCAGCACGCTTTATGGCTTCATCTTTACCGGCTGCATGCACGATATCTTAAAAAGCCATTACAAAGGAGCACCAACACCAACGGTAGGGATGAAAGAGCGGCGTGTGCCCTGGATGTCTGAACAGAAAGAAAAGTGTGCATCATTTACTCTCTGCCTCCACCACTGCTCCCTCGTGGGCATCCATCTTTGTTTAATTCCTCCAGAACCACGGTGGCTTGAACTATTTACCTAGCTGCATGTTTTGTCACGCTCAGCACATGTTTCCAAACGCTCTCTTTGGGGGGAAGAAAAACATCAAATCTTATCAACCCTCATTTGCCACAATGCAGCACCAGTAAGGGCACACACATGTGGAAGCTGAAGCCTATTTCCAGTCTAAAACATGCTTCCGAGCACGTTCAGTTATAGAGGAGCATCTACCTGGTCTCCAGGCCGACCCAGGTTCCCGCCACAGAAAGCCCTAGCGCTCAAGTCTCCCAACTGAGTGAATTTCCCCAAAGAGTTGCCACCTCCCTCCCTCTCTGAGTAGCAAATCTGATGCGTACTGTCCAAAGTTACGCTTACACGAGGCTGAATAATCGATCCACTTTATGTGTTAATGCACATGGCTTCCTGGTGGAAGCTTTATGAAGAAATCCATAATTCATTTTAAGCCCTGAACAATAAACTCAACCACTAAAAACAAGAAGCCTTCTGCTCCAGTGTGACAGCGCTGCAGTTCCACAGAGCTAACACTAGAGGGCGCACAAGACCGCCAAATAATTCCCATCTTCTGTTTTTACCACCTAGATAGATAGATAGATAGATAGATAGATAGATAGATAGATAGATAGATAGATAGATAGATGATAGATAGATAGATAGATAGATAGATAGATAGATAGATAGATAGATAGATAGATAGATAGATAGATAGATAGATAGATAGATAGATAGATAGATAGATAGATAGATAGAATTGACATTTTTGGCGCATTCTTCCTTCAGCGTTAATTCTAATAGCGCACCCTTCTGCGGTGGTTGTAACCCCAGCTCTCTTTTTTCCACAAAGCTATCACAAATACATCCATTTTATTGTTTTTTTGTTTATGTTGTGAAGTAACTCAACACTAAAGCCAACAGTTTAAGTTGGCCGCAGTTGAGCGTTTGGGTCTCGGGTGTCCCATAAAGTCTTAATGAGTTTTGTTTTTCCTCTCCAGAAACAACGATAGAAAACAATCTGAAGTTGATTCTTTTTCTTTTTTTCTGTCTTTAGCTCAGCAGCAGCAGCAGCAGCAGCAGCAGGAGGGGGGAGGAACCCAGAAATGAAGAAATATACACAAACATTAGAAGAGGACTTTTATTGGAGCTTTAAAGCGTAAAATGACTAAAAGTGTGCGTATTTACGCACGGACGCTTGGTTACCTGAGATTAAAACTTCCTTAAATGGTTTTAGTTTTGCTCAGTAAAGAAACAAGTTTCCTATTCTTCATTTTTCATGAGATTACATCTCCTGAGCTCCTCCGCTGGAAACCCAATCAACATAATAAGTGCGTTTTTTATTAATGAACGGGAGGATACGGTTACACATATCCCCTCTCGGGCTCTTCGCAGAAGAACTGGACTTGATCGAGCTACTTTTAGACCCCCTCCTCCTCCTCTTCCTCCCACCTCACTGACTCCCCTCGCACACTTATGGATAAACACCGGTTCTAGTTCACATTTAGAGAATCAAACAAACCCCAAAGTGCTCCAAACACCACTTTAGTCGCCAAAATCAAAGAAAAGTCGCAGCCTACCTTTTACTGCCCAGTCGTAAAACAGACCATTCAACAGGACAGTGGTGTCATCTGGGGGATGTTTTGGACAACTCCCTGAGTAACTGACTTAAAGCGGTGTGTGTATTTTTTCCGCTCTGCGCTCGCCCGACAGAAGCTTCAGGATGTCTCTTCAGCTTTGGAGCAAATAGATTAAATTATTGATGGTGGAAATTGCATGGCTGAGGTAATGCACTCCCATGATGGCTGCGCGGCTCGTTTGGAGATCGTCTGAAAGTGAAGTTGTCGCCTTTAGCCGAAACGCCGCCGCCGCCGCAGCAGCAGACGGGATGGAGAGAGAGAGAGAGAGAGAGAGAGAGAGAGAGACCTCTGGAGCTGGAGTGAGGAGCCTCTTTCCAACTACAGTAACTTTACTACACAGTGACGCTGCAACATGTGACCTGCCGCCGGCTGACTGGTCGCCACCAAACAGCCCAGAGGCGCTCCCAACGTGCGCTAAACGTGCCTCTGTTTGTCCGCATACTGCGCAGCCCGCACACGCACCATAACGGCTGATAATAATGTGCAAAACAAAACCGAAGCCTCTCCTCTTTCCCCTTTTTTTTGCTCAGCCAGCAGAGGGGAGGTGTGCTTTTCTGTTTCTTTTTTTTTTCAAAGCTTTTGCGTAACAGCGCGTCTCCACCAAAGTCGTGATCCACTGGATGGCCTGTTTGTGTAAAATTAGATATTCAGATGGTTAAAATAAGCAGTTCTTGTAAGGACCTGCACACAGAAGAGACCGTGAGAAAAAAAGAACTCCTCCATTTATCTATATATGGGGATGTATTTTCAGCTCCAAATCCACCTTTTATTGATTTTCTTTGAGTCCAAATCAGGAATGAAACTCAGCAATCGTGTGCCAGCATGACTCATTTTCCTAACTTCTGAAATTTAAGTGTCAGATGCTAAAAATTATTATTTCTTGGATTTTAAAAGACAGTGCCACCACCAAGGGGGAGTCGGAGGGGGAATGGCCACCCCTACACTGTAACTAACCCAAAGTAGGCCTTCATTAAAGGACTAATCCGTATTATGTTGCATCACTTTACCATATTCTTTATAATAAAACTCATTAAATTCAGTTTTATGTATTTGGTGCCACCGACGCTAGCCCCTTTCTAAACTTTCTGTTAAGAGACGCTCCCTTCTCCCCTAAACGAGACCGTGTTTCACTGGTTTCATCGCTAACCCAAACAAACCTGGTCAAACAGTAAACACTGAGACAATGAGACGCTGCCTGACACTCCCCTCATCTGGAACAAACTGGGAACAATTCATTCCCTTCGTAAACTGGATTCAAATAAAGATGTCACTGGAGGCCCCGTGCTTTCCAGTGGGTGATGAACACGTAGGAAATTCCAACTCTGATGAACACAAGAGCGAGCATAATGGAGGAAAAGCAGCTCATTAGCCCCCCTGACTTGGACCTGGTCCAGAGCAAAGATTTATTGTGATGTGGTTGCCGGATCATGATTCTTCCCTGCGTGCGCTCCAGAGCCGGAGAGCTCTTCTTGTTTGGCAATGCAGCAGTATGGGAGTGGATGCTCACACCTGCTTAATGAGTCACTCCCACCTCCAACACACCCGGGGACATGCCAAGATAGATATAGCCCTCCCTGAAGGCTCACAGGAGGTGAGGGCAAACTCTGGATGACAAAGAGTTGCATCAGCAATCACTGAGCGACATGACTCCAAAGAGGATACAAAAAAAATGCACACTGCACAGAGGGGCTGTTCCAAACAAGTAATTCATAAATAAATCACTTGGCATCTCGTTAAAAGAGCAAAACAACAACAACATGGTCCCTCTCTTTCATTTCTGCAAATGCAGCACTGCTATAGGCTTCAAGTCTTCTGCAGGACTTGAATTCCAGTAGCTAAACTTGTGAATGAAATGATTAAAACATCAGAAATGAAGAAATCATGAGCATCTTTTCCAGCTGAGAATCAGACCGCCTTGGCTTATGAGGCAACGTGGCGTCATTCTGAAAACCCCACCACCACTTCACCTGAAACCAGGTGTAAGACTTGTTTAAGGTTTAAGATTTCTCCACCCTGACTTCCTAGAATGACTTCCTCACTCCTTGAGCGTTCCATGGAAAAATGTCTGCAGGTTTGAGGTGTCAGGTTCAGCTGTGTCGTCCCCTCTTCACATCCTCCTGCCCTGTTGGTGCAGCAGAAGGGGGAACCAGCTGACAACACGAGGCACACTTGTATAACCTTTCAAAGCTTTAAAAAAATGGCAGCACGACACTGACAGGTCTGCAAAGCTTCCCTTAACAAGTAGAATTATGCCTCCTCGTGCAAGAGAGGAGCCGTGTAACACGGGCGAAATGACATTTTGTGAAATGTCATTTTCACTGGGGATAAAGGGAGGCGATGAGGGTATTTTGATCAAAGAGGAATTGCATTCCTGCTCAAGGAGCAAAACACGTCAACTGGGAAAACATTTTGTACAAGGCTGGATGACGTCAAAGGAGTGGAGAGTGAGCTGGAAGCAGTGACAAACTGGTAAAGTCAGCGTAGACCCCGCTTTTAATCGGATACTGAGTGAAGAGCTAATGTCATCCCTCCTGTGATGACAATAACCTTTAATGTAATCATGAGACAGCCACGGCAGACCAGTTTTCTAAGCCACCATCCCACCCTCCCCACACATCCTCATGCAGGTGACACATCACACCTCTGTAGTGGCCTTAACTGCAAATCACTCCAGCCTGCTAAGTCCCACCAATAACACCAGTCCTGCCATAGAGGTACCCCAAATTACAAAAAAAACAACAACTCAAATTACCTTAAAATCTTAGATGATTTGTCAGTCGAACGTGCATCAGACAGCCTGTGTGTCCCTAAATCATTTATTTACTTGATGGTTTTAAATCAAAACAAATTCAACTCAATTCTTTGTGGCATTCAGAAAAAACACCGAAGGGATTCAGAAGTTGCTGCATGTTCCAATGCTGGGAAATACACGTGAATGGAACACCTCCTCTCACACACACACACACACACACACACACACACACGCACACACACACGCACACACACCCGCAGTGGTCTGACTCTAGGTAACAGCTCGTGGGCTCCGTCGACACCATCACGCCACTGAATGACGATAATTAAAGATGCACAGAAAAAAAAACGAGTTTCCTGCCAGAACTTGTTCCAACGAGCTCGTTAAGTGATGAAGGTGCGACTGATGAAGATGATGGCGCGGTGACTAAAGCAGGAGCGACCGCGGCGGAGGGCGGTGGAGCCCATTTCCATAGTGATTAAGATGATTAATTTTAGCTCTAAATATATCGTGACGTCCGCTTAGCCGTGAGCCGAGATTTCCGCCCAAAAATAATCAATATCCTATTTATTATTTCTGTGAGACATCGCCGCGGATTAAAGGCGGCTTTTCATGAATGAAAAAGGCAACGTGGGCAATCACGTTCCGACTTTCATCACAATACATTTCACGAAAAAAACAAAAACACCGCACGTTTATTTCTAATGGATTAAAACAGCAAAAAGGCCAACATAAAAACAAGAAAAAAACATTAGCAGCTGAAATAATTTAACACCTAATAATATTTTTTATTTATGTGCATTTTTTCGTTAACTAAACACGGCCTACCGAGAGAATCCCATCTGATTTTTATTATTATTAGTAATAATATTATTATTTTGCGGTGAAACCTACCATCAGGTTTGTTATTGACGCCCACCTCAACTCTGCAGAGCTGAGAGTGCACAGAGCGGGATGGAGAGAGAGAAAGGGGAGATTCTCGGTAAAGATAGCACGCGCGGAGACGCACGCACGCAGGCGCGAGCGCACGCGGGAGCACGCCCGCACACAAGCGCACCCAGCCCCATTTATGGACTGATCCGCTGACGTACATTGCAGAAAAGTGCTATAAAAAAACCTTCATCCATACAAAGTGTGTCGTGCCACCCCACAGACCCCTCCTAACCCGCCTCCGCTCATCCCTCCTCCTCCACCCAGCACGCCCACGCCCACACCATAATCCCACGTCTCAGTAAAAAAAAAAAAAAAACAATTAAAAATACTGCTACATGGCCAGAAAATAACCATTCTGCTGAGAAAGTATTATATTATAAACAAATATGGCAGATAAAACGCGACGCAATTAAAATAAAAAGCATTCGGATGAGTTGGGAATAAAAAAGACATATTTTAAAAAAGCAAATGAACGTAATTTGTCTGTTTTTTATGAGAATCTGAAGCCTGGAGGTGATTATAACGTTTGCGACGTCATTAAATGAGTTTTTTTATGAATGTCGGGGCAGACTTATTAGTAAAATAATTTATTTTGGTTTCAGAGTCTGATAATAATAAAAAAAACAAATCCGATCTGCGCATCTGAGCAAAGAAAATAGAAAAAAGACGGAAAGTCGCATCATTTCAACGCACTTATGAATTTACTGGATGCATTTCTATTTATTTTCAAGGCGGGCTGCGCGAGGAGGTTTTGATTAAAACAGGACTGTCAGTGGGCGTTGGGGCTTTTCTCTTCGCTTGCTTGTTTTTGCCATATGCAGTTGTGTCGTCTTGGATCAGAAATCTTATATTTGACCAAAAAGGAAAGAAAAAGGTGAGATAGACAAGTAGATGAAGAGGAGGAGGAAGAAGGGATGAGGGGGAAGGAAACAGGGGAGAGAGGGAGGGGGAAGACAATATCCACAGCTTCTGCATCGGTGCGAGATGAATTTTAGAGGCTATTCAGAATCCATCACTTGATTTAGAGAGAATCTCACACGTGTCTTTTATTTAGGAGAGAGAGAGAGAGCGAGAGGGAGAGAGAGAGAGAGAGAGAGAGAGAGAGAGAGAGAGAGAGAGAGAGACGATGCTTCCTGAACAAATGCAAGCCATCTTATCTCTCAGCATCACGTTCAGCCATAACATCTGTCAGTGCACTTTGACCACGCCCATCTTTATTGTATTTTTTTATTTCCTTGTTTTTTTCTCTAAACACGGAAATCAAGTAGCGGTTTGTAGCACCGTAAAGGAACCCTGACTCCTGCGAATCCAAAAGCGAAGGAGGAGCAATTAATCCGTTCATTTTACGCCTTCTTTATTCATTCACTCTTTTTTTTTTACCCCTTTTTTATTACTCACCAGCCTGACATAGAGCTATGTCTACGGACCAAAAAAAGGAAAAAGAGAGGAGGAGGAGGCGGGTAGGGTAGCAGGTGAAGTGAAAAGCACCTTATGAATGAAACCGTGGAGCGGTCGTAGTAAAAACACAAGTGATTTGATGGCGATGACGGGAGGAGGAGGAGAAGGGGGGGTAATAAGAGGAGGAGGAGGGGGGGGTGAAGAGTAGGGCTATTTTTGGTTGATAACAAAATCCAGAGGGTTTGACATCAAGACAAAACATGAATGCAGCAGACCAAACAAAAAAATCAGGATAGATGATGATAGATAGATGATAGATAGATAAAGATAGATAGATAGATAGATGATAGATAGATGATAGATAGATAGATAGATGATAGATAGATAGATGATAGATAGATGATAGATAGATAGATAGATAGATAGATAGATAGATAGATAGATAGATAGATAGATAGATAGATAGATAGATAGATGATAGATAGATAGATAGATAGATGATAGATAGATAGATGATAGATAGATTCGTGCTGAAAGCATCACTGCAGCGTCTTAAGTCCCATATCGGGAGCATGATTAGCCACAACGCAACGATTACGCAAATTATGTTGCAGCAGGCGGTGTTCGGGAACTCCATAAACGCGTCGAAAAGCTCCCTTTTCGCAGGAAAAACGAGTCCCGGTTCAAGCTTCCCCCCACCCCCCCTCAACGTGCACGCACCAATCATTCCTAAATGTAATCCCAATTTCAGGAAAAAAAAGATCCGAGTCACCTGGATGATTTCGGAGTTATTTCCGTCACAATTAGCACGGTGCCAAAGCGAAGGGGCTGCATGCTGTTAGTTTTTAAAAGCCGAAGTTCGTTTGAAGAAGATGAGGGGAGGAAGGAGCAGCAGCTCGTGAAGACGACAGGAGGAAAAAGGGAAGATGATGAAAACAATGGATGTGCGCGCTTACCTTTCCAAGGGGCTGACAGCCACTATGTGCGTGGTTAGAGCTCCGCGACCAAGACTTGCATGTCCCAAAGTTTAACGCAGTGTGGGGGGTACCGAGAATGTGGTGTGCAAAAGCCCAAACGCCCCTGACATTTCAACTTTCACAGAGCAAAAACACACATTAAAGGATCTTTCCGCTTTCAAAACGCCAAGCGCGTTTTTCTTAATTCCTCCTCTTTTGTTTATTTCTCCCTCTCTTTAGAATCCCGTTTATTTTTTCTCTACCAACAGACCCACAGGCTCTCCGGAATAAGCTTACCAAAAGTTGAAAAAACAATCCCAGGTTTGGCAAAGGGGGCTGGGAAAAGAGAGACAGAGAGTTGGCGTCCACTCGGCGTTTTAGTCCATGCACGACTCCGGTGCCTCTGTCCAACGTGCTGAAAGCATAACACAGCCAGGGTAACTATGAGGGGCCAAGGAAATATCTACACTTTTCTCTGAGAGCTCTCTTTAAACTGATTTTTTAAATGTTTTTAAACTCTGCTTCTCCCCCCCCGCCTGTCACGTGTATTTTCCCACCCCTTGCCAAACCAGTCCTGTTAATATTTGATCACATATTGGTCGGACATTTCCTTCCAGATTAGAGCACCTAACGCCGGTTCAGTTCAACGTGAGCGGCGCTCTGAACGCCGGGTTACAGCTGGGAACGGCTGATCCTGCAGCCCCGTTCCTCCTCAAGTGTCACAGGTAAGTGGCACATGTTGCTTTATTTTCTAAAACATGGGCAGCGCACTCAATAAAAAAGAGAGAGAACATACAGACATGCATAAAACATAAAGCCCCTCGGTGCCAACAGCCTATCCACACATTGCGCGCAGACACAATGCAACATCTCCTTACCCTTCTCACTGAGCCGGCATATCCTGAGCAGAGCAATGCCACACAATCTTTTTCACACACGCTTTGTCAACATCAGCCTCAGCAGACATGGGTCTCGAGTTTGTCAAGTGAAAGTCCAACCCTTCCAGCAATGCGCAGCCAAACCAAACACCAAGCACGACTATTTCCACTATAATCACCTCTTTTCTGTGTGTTTCCATCTGCTACTCACCATGGTTCATATATCCTCCTCTCCCCTGCGCTGTCCTGGAGATAGAAGTGTCTTAATATCCACTCACTCCAACAGATGCTGGTAGGTAATGTGTCTTGTTTGAAGTCATCATATGAGAACTTCTGCTGTGCTCAGTAGATCGCCCACCACTTCGCTGACTTATGAATCTAATAACCCTTTGCAATATCGGCGTGCTTAAACTCTCTCAGGCAACACCTTCCACAGTTCAGACAAATAAACAAGCCGGAGCCGGGGCTTGTCAGAAGAGCTTGTGCACATGTACGTAACACCCTCGCCCGGACAACGCCATCAGGGGTCTTACGTGATTGAGATGAGCGACGGCGGCGCAAGTTTATGGGGATAGAGTTGTGTTCCTGGCGGATCGCTCGTTCGCAGCACTCGGATCTTTAGATCTGCACCAAAAGGAGCAAACGACGGGCGCAAAACTTGGGACTTATTCACGCGTTTGCGCCACAGACCGTCTAACTCCCTTTGGCGTGGGGCCACGGGCCTATTACGCACAACCGGTCATTTAGATTTCTCCCCAACGATGCGCAAAACAAACGCACATCCACAGCGCCCCTATGTCTGCGTGTCAAGTTCTCACGGAACTTGTTGCTGCTCAAAAACACCCCCCCCCCCCTCCTTAATTTCCCACATTTAATTAACCAAACACTTCATTTATTTATACTTACGCTGTCGATTTTCTGCTGGAAGTGTATCTTTTTTCTTTTTTTTTGGGAATCCTCCCCCCTTCGAACGAGATAAAGAAAAATAGCCCCCCCGGGAAAGTTAATCCACGTCCCTCCAGAGGCAGAAAAAGTCAGGAATTCTCGATCAGGAATATCTGGAAGTTCAAAGGCGAAATGTGTTTTCAGTAAAATTCCATCAGTTGCTCTGCCAACACTCAGCCATCTGATTGTTATGCAGTGACGAAGCGCTGCGCTTTGCGAGTGAAGCCCCAAATGTACTAAGTAACATGAGTAATAGGTGAGATTTGCCTGACTCTTTGTCAGCATCCCAAACTTTTCAGCGTGCGTGTAAGAGCAGTGTCATTCTTATGATATTAACCACTTTTTTCTGTCTTTTTTTGGTCATAGTTGAAGGAAATCACGCAGCAAAGGGTGGCGCGTTATTGGAACCCGTGGGTGTGCTCAGCATGGAGACAATGAGTGGCACCGAACTCAGAGATCTGTTGGACTTTTCTCGCAGATCATCAAAGAGTTCATGGTAACAAGAAGCCACTCAGACCTGTCACTCTGGTACCCGCTTTACTTATGAAGGATGTGAAAAAGGAGGCAAAAAAACCTGATTTGACTTTAGTTTTTATCACTATGGAGACAAAGGTGCACATTTCTCTGGTCAGTGTTCCTTGTTATCTTTGTAACAACTTCTGACACATGCAGGAGTTTTATCTTGGCTAAAATAATTAATCCTAATCTGGTTTTGGGTTCTTTTAGGAGCACAGACTCACTTGTTGCAGTTTAAGTCAACACATTTCTGCCTGAAAGACACAAGATGGCATAATCAGATAAAATTAGCATCATTTTTTTATTTAGTCATCGTCACTTGCCCAGAAAGATGCTGCCTTTCATGCAGGCAACAAGTGCTGGACATGAGAATCACACGTAGCTTATTATCTTTGAACTCACTGCTTGTAGGCAGGCGAGGGTGTGTGTGTGTGTGTGTGTGTGTGTGTGTGTGTGTGTGTGTGTGGGGGGGGGTTCTCGTTACAGGCTCCTAATAAAAAGCAGCATGGATGTAAAGAGAGATGTGACACATTCCAGCTCAGGATGCATGTTTGCCCGTCACATCTCAGTCCTACTCTCTGGCCTTTTTGCGTTCTGACGCGGTAACTCGACTTGCTCCTACTTGTGATGTTGTTAACACTTCCTCTGCTCCCACAGCTTTTCGCAGACTTTGTTACTGACTCATGCTCGTCTCTTTTTCCTCTATCCGTGCCCTCCCCCGCACTCTTCACCATAATGATCATCTTATGGCCGAGGACGAGGTCACAGATCAATCACTTTGTCCCCCCCCCCTCTCCCATCCCCAACCCAAACCCGAGCTGCATTTTTGCTCCACAACCTGTTGAGAAAGTCTGGGACGTTTCACTGTCCAGATGAGTATAATAACACCTGGACGCTGGATGATAGAAGAGGAGATCAACTTTTTGATTGACACTTTTTTTGCACTGTAAAAAATGAAATGTTGAATTAACTTAACCAAGTTACGTCAACTGGTTCAACTAAACCCAATTGCTTAAATGTAACGAGTAATTAATATATATTTTTATGTTAAAATTAAACGTATATTAATAACTCTACATTTAAGCAACTAGGTTTAGTGGAACCAGTTGACATAACTTGTTTAAGTTAATTCAACATTTCATTTTTAGAGTGTGTGTTTTGTGATTCCTGCCAACAATCTGCTCATAAAAGCCTGAAAACAAACTCACGTCACCTGTAAAAAGAACACCTTTAAAGCCATTTTAACACAGACACAAGTCTTCATACTGTCCTGTTTACATCTTCTAATCAAATTTGGACCTCATCAGGACCCGGGAATCACAAAAACTTTGAGTCTATAAGTGCTTTTCTCCTCCTCGGCATAATGACAACTATTAAGCGAGCATGGATCCAGTGGATGGATCATTACTTTGTCTTAATCTTTGTTCCATAAATGTTGATAACGTGTGCCTCCACGTCAGCAGCTACTAGTACCTGCTGTTATAAATAGAAGCAGGTTATCTCTTACTGTCAGATCCCAGCGTATCTCCCGCTTTACCTCTTGTATCTACAGGAAGTCGAGCGCTGGGACAGAGAGCCGACACAAAAACAAGTAGTCCGATTACGCGCCAGTAAATCAAACCGCTGCACCTCCCCGTCTCCGCCGCTCGCCCCGGTGACGCTCACACAAATTGGATTTGGGAGGAAAACAAACTGCAGAGTATAAAAAGTTGGGATTTGTTCCACGTGAAGATCTAATTTCTCTCAAAAATAATGAAGCGTAATCACTGATGGAGTAGCTTAGTGCCGCCACCCTGTTGACACTGTGCCTCCTGCTGTACAGCTGTCACTCTGTAGTGCAGCTTCGTAATATTTCTTTGGAGTGTGGAATTAATTATCAGGCTCGGTTGATGACTCAGAGCTCAGGTCCTCAGAAAGTAATGCAGCCTGTAAATAATCGCCCCGCTGCCACCATACTTCACACTGATGGCAAGCGCTGCATTTGTGCTAATTTTGCTGTTCTATGTATAGTGTCACGGACCGTGTCAGGATGAAGGATATTTGGGTTGCCCCAGTAGCTCAGCAGCCCAAAACCACTCTGACTCTTGATGGTTTTGCTGCACACAGTATCATCGGTCTCTCCCCTTAACCACCCTTAACCACTGCGCACTCGGTAAACACCAGGTGACTACGTAAACTCTGTCTTTAGAGCCTGGGGGCAGAAATCTGTAGCTCTGGGTGTGACATATGGGTGCATTGATCTCCTAACTCTGACTAGCCTCTGTATGCACAACGACGTGGAGTGGAGGATGCAGCCTGTCTGCCAGGATCTTTATGACTGCCCGAGTGAGACGGGTAATCCTGGGCCTGCCACCGGGCCGAGAGGCTGCCAAACTACAGGAACAGGGAGGGTAAGCACAAAAGTTTGGACTTTAACGATCTGGAATGTATCTGATGAATTTCCTTTCTTGGTCAACCACTGAAAGCGAGTGCAGAAATGTAGACGTGAACTTGTCTTCGATCAAATATTGCCCCAGGACGGTGACTGAAACGATGGAAGCTTGTTGCTTCAAGATGAGATCGTGTGAGCTCGGCTGTGTATGGAGTGGTGCGAATTTGAATGGACGTATTTGCATCTTGTTGCTTAGCCAAAGGCATTTATGGTTCCCAGTGGTGGTGACCTGAAATTTTGCATGCACGGCAACCCTGCAAAAGTGTAGCCCCTTCATGCACAAATACTGCACGGCAGAAGCAGGAAGCACTGACCTTCAATGCAGCACATACACGTAACACGCGTTGCCAGAGATGCTCACATTTCATGGTTGTCTCTGCCACACAGTTTTCCCTCTGAGCTCTGAAAGAAAGAGAAGAAACAATAAATTTGTCTCCATTTGCACCAAGACGTCTCAAACTGATTGGTTTTGATCGGTAATATTCATTCCCATCTGTGTGCTTCCCTTGCTTGAGAAGCCAGACCTACTGGAATGTAACAAAAAGTGACTGAAAAGTTGACTGTGACAATAAAAGAGAAACTGTGTGGTTATTTCTTATAGCTTACAGATGTGTGGAAGTTATTCCGCAGGGTTGCAGCTGCACAAACAGGATACATGTGGCAGACTGAGCTCAGACATTGACTTTGTCGGAGGTGGAGTAACAGAACACAGGCTGTGGATCTCTGAAGTGGACACCGAGGCCCCACGCTTCTTCTTTCACATATGAAAGAGAAGGTTGACCCCTTTAATTAAATAAGTATTATTACAGCAACGTTTGCCAAAAAATCTATAGCCAGTGTATAGATTTCCACTATATCCAGCAGCCAGTGTAAATACCTTACTGAAAAATCCAGTGTAAGCCAATTTAAAACACAAAATCTGTCATAGTCAGCATCCCTCCCTAAACTCCTATCAAGCTCGGAAACAAAACAGTTTTTTTCTTTGGCGTTTTATGTAAAAGCCCTCTTTTGACCCCCATACTAAAATAACTGTGAGAGGGAAATAATCTTTATCTGCTTAAGCACTTATGGGCACCCAGGAACGTAGAGGTCAAGAGTTTTAGCTCCGTTACTGGCTCTGATATGAAAGACAGCAGCGGAAGCCTGAACAGGAGGTGGAGGCTCGTAACTTGGAAGCTGGCAGTTTAAATCCCTGAGCTGCAACACAGCACTCTGCTTTCAGATCAACCGCCAAAGGTGCTGCTCCACAGAGTCACTGAAGTCCCAACTGGTCAGTAAGTGCTCTGCAGTGTGACAGTGGTAGCATAATGGCCTGTCCACACTAGCGCTGATAGTTTAGAAAAGCCTCACTTTGCATTTTGTTTCTACAAGAATCTCAGCTTTAAGAGTGTGTAGCAAAGTGGTAGCATACTTTATGCATGCACGCTGCCACATGCACTAGCTAGAATGTAGCTAGCTAGCTTGCTAACCAGCAACATTCTGAACTCGTCGATATTAAACCACATGATAACAATGTTTATTATTGATATTAATTTTAAGAAAATTTCCCCCATTACATTCTTACTTTGTATTATTGATGTGCTGCCATGTTTGCGTGCACTAGCTAGAATGTAGCTAGCTAGCATGCTAACTAGCAACATTCTGAACCCGTCGATATTAAACCACATGCTAACAATGTTTATTATTGAAATTAAATGGGAAATAAATTAATAAGTTACATTTAGTTTAGAAAAATTACCTGCCACGACGTTCTTACTTTGTATTTAGATGTGCGGTTATTTTCAAATATATCACCACCTATTGGCCTGATGTGGTAATTACACCCTCATTTTTTCTTTTTTTCCCCCCAATTCCTGAGCTCCAGCTGAGGTGGAAATTTGTTTTTAACCAGGAATATCTAAAATGATTTAGATGAAGTTGTGAGCTATTATTGTATGTTCTTTCCGTTCACCTTGTCTGAACAAATATGCAGTTTTTTCATTCCAGCAATTAAACTCACATTAAATCGGACAGTTTTACGATCAAACGTGAAGCAGCGAGTGATTCATGAAATAAAAAACAATGAATCACAGGATCTGACAATCATCCTGTAGAAACCAGTTGAGGAAAACAGATTATTGCATGTTTATAAATTACTTTTCCTTTGAGACCTGAGGTTTGAATATCTTTACTCATACGATTTCTCCCTTCCTCCAATTTTAACCTAATTTTGCCTTTTTCCTGTTGTTAATCCTTTGTTTGTATTTTCAGACTGTTCACAATTATTTTATTTTTGGCAGTAATTTAGGCAACTTGTTTAGGATTAGATCAAAAACTGTACAGGTATATTTGGAAGCCTGTTTTAAAGTCATTATATATTTTTGTACTTCTCTAACAGGACAGACACTCATGACATCATAACAGGATTTCAAGCAGTTGCATCTTTTGAACTTTTTACTTTATAGAGATTTTTTAAAAATAGTTTCAGATCAATAAAAGCAAAAACAAAACAAAAACAGTCAAACTGCAATTTCACAAAATGTTTTAAAAGTTCTTAAACTACTTTGTCAACGATTTGTTTAAAATCAACAAAAGTTGACTTTATAGGATAAAACCAACCCACTGGTATGGATAGCTCTACATTTTCGGTCAATGTTTAATATTTTCTGAAATTAGATTGATAAAAAATGATAGCTAAACTTATTCAGGAGTCTGGGGTGATGTTGACCATAAACAGTTTATTAAGAGTTACTGATTATTCACTGATGTAAAAATGTCATATTCAGGTTAAATTTGAGATCCGATCATTTACAAGACGATGCTGATCAGCCACAAAAGTCTTTGATTTAACTTCATTTGCAAGGAAACATTTATACTTGACAATAAAAGCAGAGAAATAGTAAAACATAAAAAAATCAGAGAAGGCTGCTAAAACTCTGCATGACATAAAAACATTTGAAACGATTAAATAAAATTGGAGAAGTTTTGAAAATGTGAAACTATTGATATTTTTCTTTAATTCGTGCACATGTTGAATTAGCACCCAGGAGCGTGAGTCACACATCGGTTTACCTCTTCAACACGATCTAGAGCCAAATGTGGGTGGCAGGTTGGGACTGCACGCAGGTCAGTTCAGCACCCAGACTTCACACCAGGCTGCTGCACTATCTAATACAATATTATCTGGTGTTTTCTTTGTGAACTAAAGGCTTTTTCTAAAAAAATAAAATAAAAAAACAAAAATACATCTGACTGACAGCCCGTTATTTTTCAGCAGCTTCATCTAATAAAAACCTGCAATTGCAGCGTTATAAACCCTGTCCCATGAGCCTCCTTTAGATGCTGACAAGTTTCTGCTGAAAAATGGTGCAAATCGTTTACACAGTTATTGTTTTTGTTTACATCTTCCTCAGAGTCTCTGCACTTGTACGTAAATGAAACCCCCCTCCCCCGAAAGCCAGACAAGACACCCGAGCACAGGTGACAGACAGACAGTAGGCCGAAAGTTTAAAATAAAGGTCTTAAAGGAATAAAAGCTTCACCGTGAATGGTGAGGGAATTGTTCGAGATAATACAAAGGAGTGGGATTTCGTGTGCATTTGTCTGCAAGGGATATCCCAGCCAAAGTTTCTCTATACATCAAAGGGCCGACACAAATAAAAGCACACTTGTCAGGGGCGAACAAACTGCCTCCTTTGTGCCTCCCACCAACCAAATTCAGCCACACAAAGCCTTTGGATGTACAACACTGCAAAGAAGACATACTATTCAGATGACATGCTTTGCTCTCTGGTGGTTTGCAGTGTGCTTTTGTCTGGCCTGAGCAGGACAGATATATAATATCACTGGATAAAAATCCTTTCAGTGCCTTAAAAGACTCCCGTTACACTCCCTCTCCCCCCAAACGCTCAACCATTCTTCCTTTTCTTAAACAAAGTAAACTCGATGCAGCCAGATAACTTTTGCAGCCCTCAGGCCTAATGCCCAAAATAAGTCTCAGGTTCATTCAGTTTTTCTTTCTTCTTTTAAGCAAAGAGTTTTATACAAACTGTGGTTGGACACCGTGCTTTGTTTTGATGCTAAGACGTTCACCACGTGCATGGTTCACAAGTCGTTTCCATCACGTCACACCACAACAGAAGTCTGTTTGCTCAAATTTAGAAATGTAGTAAAACAACAGAAATAATTATAATATTAAAAATTAAGTTGGAAAATGAATCTGTTTGATGTTGTCATTGAGCTGCAAAATTAAGTGCATAAGAATAATTTTATTTCATCTATTTTGAATAATTTTTTTTTAAACTTTAATCCAGATTAGTCAAATTAATTTATCCACAATCAGAAAAAAAACATATCTCAAGAAAATGTAGCAAATTGTTGATGCATTTCACATAAGCCATCAGAAAGAAAATTATATATATATAAATAAATAAATTAAATATATATATTATTATTATTATTATTATTATTAGGGGTGGGACTCGATAAAAAAATGTATCTAATTAATTAGAGGCTTTGTAATTAATTAATCTTGATTAATCACATTTTAAACATTCAAGAAAATTTTCCCCAGAAGCAATTTTTTCAATTAAAAATAATGAGGCACTAAACATGGACATTATTATTGTAAAGTCAAACTTTTTTAATTTCTAAAAATGCTTTTAACTTGTATTCAAATTCAAAACAGGAAAATAAAGTTGTTTTGAACTGCTGCTGCGCGTAACAAATGCTGCTGGCATAGGCTGGAGCTATTCCAGAAGCTTCACTAGCTCCTTGACTGCTTAGTCAATTTGGATGATTGACACCTCTTTTGGATCATTATAGCCAATAGAATCAAGATTTACTCACCAAAATTAGATTGACAGCTCAGTCAGCCAATGAGGCTCGTCATAACACGGACTTACACAAACCAGGATAGAGAAAAGTCCTACTGGATGTTTGAGTTCGAAGCCTGTTTTTTCGGTGAGAATGACTTTGTTTTCTGTCTAAACTGTTTTCTGTGTGACACAAGAGGTAGGGCTAATAGTAAACAATAGGAAAGTCTGGATAAAACAAACTTTTCAAGGTGAAACATCAAAGGTAAGAAACATAGAGACAGAAATAAAGGCAAAAACACATGAAGAGGGACTTCTGATCACTCATTTGATTGTAGTTTTAGTTTTGTTTAGAGCAAATAAAAAAGGTTTATATGGACTTGTAGCCAAGGTTCTGAAATTTCTTTAGAGGCGCAGCTTGACGATATTTATTAATATTTAGTATTTTGCTGCTAAACTTCATAGCCCCCTAGTTTTTTTTAACGCTGTATTTTTCTCTAATTAACCATAATCAATGCATTAAATACCCATATATATATATATATATATATATATATATATATGCACCAGTAACTGTAAATACGTCTTTTACTATGTTGAAAAGCAGAGACTCCATCTGTGTTAAAAGATTCGAGTGTGTTGAATTTAAAAAAAGAAAAGAGCCTTTGAGTGAATGCAATGACTCATCACCAGGGTCATTTGCCTTTCACTGCAAATGAGTGTGGGTGTCTGCCTAAGTTGCGCTTATAAGCTGGATATTGTTTTTTAATCATGCAAGATAGAAAGAAAGGGTGAAGAAGACAGACCTATTGTTTGTGCACACGGTGCATGAGTGAAAGTACAGACACGAGCATGAGTGTGTGTCAAAGAGACAAAGACTGAGGGCCGTCTTTGACGTCCCCGCGATGCGGTTCCAGCCAGTGGATGTGTGTTTTTTAATGAAAAGGTTGCTTCAGCCTGGAAGTTACAGTTTCCTGTCATTTGACCGGGTAGCCATCTGTGTGTCACCAGTAAATTAAGCCTTGTTGCTGCACACTTAAGGGCAGACAGCAGGGTGAGATAGGACAGGTGCACCTTCTTACAATTTTATGGACATTTATTTAAAGTGAAATTGTCATCATATATAACAAAGCTTCTTCTTCCTTTTTTATTTTTTTTTTGCAAGTTTTTAAAACTTAAGCCAAAGGTAGGAAGGAGAAAATTTAATTAACCTCTATCTTCAGAAATCCAGCCCACATACAGCGGGAGTTATATCCATGGTAACACTTCATCTGAAAAGGTGTGCACGACGCTGGAATCACGCAAACACTCTCAGATGAAACTGACATGATCAGGAATTAAGATTTTAAACGCTAATGTCAATTTATAGGATTAAAAAAACAAACAAAAAACTTTCACCAGAAAGAAATTTGATCAGAAGATACTTTTAATCACTAGTTAACACACACGCACGCACACACACACGCACGTTAATATGAAATAATACTTTCTGTAGATTTCAGGTACATTCATTAACAAAACTCCCTTTGAA
This sequence comes from Aphyosemion australe, assembly GCA_006937985.1. Classification (NCBI taxonomy): domain Eukaryota; kingdom Metazoa; phylum Chordata; class Actinopteri; order Cyprinodontiformes; family Nothobranchiidae; genus Aphyosemion; species Aphyosemion australe. Next base: position 46,898 of record SSNS01000088.1, read on the forward strand.
GCCATGTTTGATCATTTTCTTTTGGCCAGGTCTACTTAAAGCACTAAAACACATTTTTCTACCTTCGTCTCCAGCAGAACTGTTAGTTTCAACTATTATAAACAAAAGGAAAATATTCAAACTTTACATCTTTAGAGCTGAAGGTGTTTTAAATTTTCTTTTTTTTAAAATATAATTTAGATTATTTTTTTGGCAACGTGTTAAAGGACTGGAACACTTGTTTAATCAATACATTTGCAGTGGTCTCTAGTAGGAATGAATGCCTTGTAAGTCGTTCTCAGGAGGAAAAATATACCGGTGCACCATTTCTCAGACCTATAAGTTGCCCATGTTCAGCCTGCATGAAAAACTCAGAGTGACTGATTATAATCAGAAATAAGATTTAAAAATGTTTTTTCAGTCAACCACATCTTTAAAAAGTAGGCTGAAAGTGAGTTCCGTTGATAGATGTAATAATATCACCAGATTTGAACTGGCTCAGCTCACCACAAACAGACTCCAACCCTAATCCTCAACAAGGGTCCTCCAACTTTAACAGTCCTGTTGTGTTAAGCAGCAAAGCCCACGGCGTCTAAATAAACCAAATTTCTGACCTTTTTGTGAACCTGATTAAGCCGTTCTATGTGAAAGCATAAAGAGACTTTCCTACAATCTTCTAATCCATTAAACTTTAATTTTGTTTCAAAAGTTTTTGAAAAAACAAATGTTTTTTGGTCAAAGACACCAGGACTGAAAACACTTTCTAAGCAGGTCTAGAGGGCATGTTTGGAGTATTTTATAAACATTTTCAGCTGCTCTGTTCATGAAGGGAAATGAAACGAGGGCACAGGTTACTTCAGTTCATGTAAAAACCCAAACAAGGCCTTTTAGAATACCTCAAAGATGAATCAGCAAGGTGAGAGATGAGCAACCTGCTTCTGCAGTTTAAACAGCATTAAAAGTAAAAGTAATGAAACGTTTCAGCTAAACACCCACAAGCACAGAGCTGCAGCATAAAACAAAACTGGAATTAGTTAAATAATAATAATAATAAAAAAAAATCAATAAGATTTTGGTAAAAATGAACAATTAGGGTGAAATATTCTCAATTAGACCATTCGTGGCTCTGTTCACCTCCTGGGAAAGCATGAATACATATAATGTAAACAGAGGAGGGCTTAATAAAATTTGTGGTTTCTATTGTGTGACTCCTATCTGAGGTCAAATGTTGGTGAAACGAAGCTAAAGGGCGAAGCGATGCAGAATCACACACCCACACAATCCTGAGAGGAGGGCTAATGAAAACACCTGAGTAGGTGGAACATGGACACGTCTCTGAAACAATTCCAATTAGACCTGAAAAGTTAGGCTGTCATAAATTAAAGGTCATAAAGTTACTAAAATAAAGGTCTAATATTTACTCTTCAGTGTAATTACAGGGTAATTTTCCCAATTAAAGCCTCTAAAAGTGGTTAAGTGTTCTTTTCACATTTAGTCATTTAGGAACGTGAGCACATTCAAACCAAAACACCAAAACCTTTGGTTGGCAAACTCAGCTGATTCCTCAACAACCACTTGTGGGACAAAGAGAATGCATGAGTGGAACAATGTGGGTAACCCAGTCTCCCTGTTTGTTGGTGCAGCTATAGGTGCAAAAACCTGATTTCTGTCCAAACTAATAAAGCTTTCTTTGAATTTCCTTTATTTTCACCACCTCCTGCAGTTCTATTGAAGACTGAAACCTAAAATTTATATTTTAGCGGTAAAAATGATCATCATTCACATTTATTTAGGTTGTATTTAAACTTTCTTCATTCATAGATGATCTTCATTATAGATTTATTTTCTTCTACAAACATGTTTAAAGGTGTGGTTCACTCATTTAATCAATACATTTGCAGAGGTCTCTGGTAGGAATGAAGGCTTTGTAAGCCTTACTTGGGGCAAAAAAAAAAGCCCAGAAATGCTTGGATGAGCACGGACAAGTCTTCTGCAGCAGAGAGTGGCACAACACGGTAGGATTTGGAGTCTTATTTCCTGATATTTGGACATCTTGCCTCAGATTGGGTAACAGGAACATGACTACCACTGACTTGCAGAGTGGATGTTTTAGAATAGAATAGAATTTATTGATCCCACAGTGACATTCACTTGTCACAGCAGCACCAACACTCAAAAGGATAATTAGAAGAGAAATAAAAACAAGGGTACATGTATATACACATATGTAGTAATCTAGTATTGTAACCTTTGACCACTAAAAAACCACAAATAAAATATGAAAACGAACTTGGTACCAACACTATGCAGCATACTGTAAGAGACACAGACAACAATGTGAATCTGGTATTGCACAAGTATAGAACACATACTGAATATTGCATTGGTGTTATTGTGTACCAGGATGATACCAGTACAGCTTAAACTGAGGAGTTATACACTCTTACTGCAGAGGGGATGAAAGATCTACGATAGCGCTCAGTTTTACATCTGAGATGTCTCAGTCTACCTCTGGAGGAGCTGTCCATGATCTCCACAGTGGAGTGCAGTGGATGGGAGGGGTTTCTTAAGATGGAGGTCATCTTCCCCAGAATCCTCCCTATCTACACAAATAACACAAGCCTGGAGGAGTTCTTCTATGTGGCGGTGTTGCTAATGCTAACAGTTAGCTTCTACTAGCCGAGACGTTCTCTGCTGTTTCCTGGACGCTAAACCAACAACAGCCTTCCCCGTCGTGAGTCAGGATGGGTGAGTCCATGAATGTTAAGTGACAGTGTGACGTAGATCTGTCAGGATTTTCTAATCCTAGAGTTTCACCGTCTATTTTCTATCAGAAGCTAATGCAGGAGATAGGTGTAGGAGACTATTTTCATGTTCAGCCTTCATGAAAAACTCAGAGTGACTGATTATAATCAGAAATAATCATTCAAAAATGTTTTTTCAGTGAACCCCACCTTTAAAATTAGGTTTTAAAAATAGTATAATTAGGATTAGAGAGTAAAAATGATTTAGTTGTGGTTACAAATAGGGATGCACTGATCCACTATTTGTTACTATATAAAAAAAACTGGGATCATCCTTTTGTACAGGGGCCCAAAAGTTCCAAATTGCCGATTCTTTTGCTCGCTCCATTTTGAAAACAATGTGAGCTTCTGCACAGTGTGGGACTGTAGCGCATGGCGTCGTCACTCACAGCACATAAAAATATACTGAATAGATCAATTCTTATGGATCGGGCCCATAGTCTCCGATACCCGAGCTAGAATTTTCTTCTATATCTGTACCGATACAGATATTAAGATCGGATCAGTGCATTCCTAGTTACAAATTAAATGACATAAAAAGCATTTTTTAGTGCATTAAGACAGAATTTATAATAGCTACTATCTCCCAGTGCTATCTTGCAGTAAAACACAAACTAATGACAAAACAAGTATTTATTTTGTAATAGCGTTTTCTACATGATCTAAAAATAGATTGTGATGTAATGTTGCAATGCATTGTGGGATGTAGCCCTAGACAAACTAGCGTGCATTTTGCATGGTTGTCTTTGGGTCTGAATCGCTCATCTCAAAGTTGTATTTTTGTCCCTTAAAGATGTTCAAACGGGAAGGATATAAGCACAGCTGTTGGGAGAGGTGCTAATCAGACTCTTGATACCCAGATCAGATGTCAGCGGGGACATTTTTCATCCTTTTTCCAAAGCGACCATATGAAACAGCTGGAAAGGGAAACGGGTCAAGCTAAAGACAGAAAAAGCAAAGCGGTGGCAGCTATGTGGAAGAGCGGATTTTCACAGTGTGGAGCAGATCAAGGGTAGCACATATATTTGTTCCATACATTTAGCGCCCAGCAGCACTAGCGCCCAGCAACACTAGCGCCCAGCAGCACTAATGCCCAGCAGCACTAGCGCCCAGCAACACTAGCGCCCAGCAGCACTAATGCCCAGCAGCACTAGCGCCCAGCAGCACTAACGCCCAGCAGCACTAGCGCCCAGCAGCACTAACGCCCAGCAGCACTAGCGCCCAGCAGCACTAATGCCCAGCAGCACTAGCGCCCAGCAGCACTAGCGCCCAGCAGCACTATAACGCCCAGCAGCACTATAACGCCCAGCAGCACTATCGCCCAGCAGCACTAGCGCCCAGCAGCACTATAACGCCCAGCAGCACTATAACGCCCAGTAGCACTATCGCCCAGCAGCACTAGCGCCCAGCAGCACTAATGCCCAGCAGCACCAGCACCCAGCAGCATTAGCGCCCAGCAGCATTAGCGCCCAGCAGCACTAATGCCGTGACTTAGAATGCGCATATTCATGCACATAGATGTAAACTGTATTTTTTAATTTCACCTATGAGTCTCAGTAAATGACTTTCATTTATCCAACTTTTTTTTACAGTGCAGAATTAGACCACTTGCTAAAGTCCTAAAACATAAATAAAGGAGGAACTCTTTCCTAACCCAAAATAATCAGACCAAAACCTAAACATGTTTGATTAAACATCACTAAACTGAGACTGAAATAAGCTGTTCAGATCCTCTTAACTGTGACAATACGGTAAATAATTCACACAACATGAAAACAGTCAGATGTGATGCTGGATTTTACACTCGGTTCACCGTGTAAGCAAATACTGCATGAATGATGAACCGGATGGAAAAATACTGAGAGCATTGGGCAGTGGTGGGATGGCTAGTCAGCCTATGGTACAGATGTAAACACTTTAAACCAGAGGTGGTTGAACTCACTCTGGTTTCAAATCCAAGTCATTTGAAAGGAATTAAAGTGGGCGTCGCCGGGTTTTGGTTCCAAAACAAAAAATGTTCAAAAACACAATTCCAGTTCTATTGTTTCCTAGAGACATGTGTGCTGGATTAGCTTCTCCTCAGACTCCAGAATGAAGCAAATCTTTACATGACATGTCAGAGAGGATAAATGTTGGTTAATTAACACCAAAGAAACATGAATCTGATGCTAACATCACGTAGGGTTCGTCGTAATCAAACGAATAATCCTGCCCGTGCATGACTAATGTTAGGATATGAACTGTGCATCCCCAAAAAACTCCACTGAATCACAGGAAGCAGCAGATTAAAACGAGGGACGAGAGTGTTTTACTGAGCGGCTGTGGGGAACAGGTGCGAAGGGTTGCCAGGAATCAAAGATCATTAGAATGTGAACATATTCCCCAACCATCCAACCAGGAGGAAGAGTCGCCCATCCACTCACGGCGCAGTCTTCTCTGGATTACTGGAAGTTGTGGTAATGAGCACGCACCATGTAATAGTTTGGGACTTAACCCTGTCTCCATGGCAATTGCTGCAATGATGACAAATTTGCTGTTTCAATAAACAAAATGACAACGAATGCAGCTGGCTGGCGTCTCGGTTGTTTTAGTGTCATTACATGCGCAACACGGAGGGGACACATTAACACACGAGATGATTTCTACCGCGCGCCTCGCAGGAAGAACAAAAACACAGAGCTGGTTTGTGTTTGCAGACAGTGGGATCAGACTCTAAGTCAGCAAAGTACTTCAGTAGACTCTGCAAATCGGGAAATGTTTATTTGCAAGGCTACCTGCACCATACAGTTCTTTCTCCCGAGGATGAGTCATCGGCAGACTACACACGGCATGTCTGAGGTGGGCTTTGGATAAGCTCCTGGAGGAGAATGTAGAGGGGCAAAGAACACTGCTGAGCCATCACGGACGTACTGATTTTCTGTCACATTGTTTCACAACTGGAGACGTTACCTGGTAAAGGAATCTGTAAATTTAAACCCATCCCCCTCCAGATCACAGCCGCACAAGGCCCCGTTGACAGCCAGAGCTGCGTATCGACGAGGGGAGCGAGGTGTTCGCCGCAACATCGCCACGTGTTTGAGTCAAATGAAGGGATTTTAAAGACACAATTCAGAAATGTAAAAGCATGCAGGAGCCTCAAAACTGCTCATGTAACTAGATAATTACAAATGTATGCACTGGAAATCCTCAAAGTGAAATATCTTTTTGGAAAAGTCCACAAAACAATTCAATTCAGTTTATTTATATAGCGCCAAATCACAAGAGAGCACTTCACAAAGTAAACATTCCAACAAAGTTCAGTTCATTAAGTCAATCAGTAAAAGGTTTACTATATAAGGAACCCAGCAGGTTGCATCAAGTCACTGACTAGTGTCAGTGTCTTTTCAGCAATCCTCATACTAAGCAAGCATGTAAGTACAGTGGAGAGGAAAACTCCCTTTTAACAGGAAGAAACCTCCAGAGGATCCTGGCTCAGTATGAGCAGCCATCCACCACGCCTCACTGGGGGTTGAGAAGACAGAGCAGGCACACACACACACGCACACACACAAACAACATATATACCAAGTAACAACCAACCTCCTTGCAAAGGAAACCAATTCTCGTGCCAAATACACTGCTTGTGTTAAAAGGAAGATGCAAATAATTCAGAACAAACAACTATAAAGTTCCTAAAACATCAAAACCAGTAAAAGGTGCTCCCAGTAGGATCTATATTAGAAAAAAACACCAAGTTTTGATTTAAAAAAATCCAATCATTCAGACAGTTTTTAACCACCAACTGATTCATTTAAGGGTTACGAGGCCTACCTTGTTCAGAACCTTGAACTGGGCGTAATCTAGTGAGCGGCAGAGTTAACCTTTCTTTTTGATCTGGTTCTACGTCTGTCCCAGTCCCAGTGGGATTTAGTGATACAAATGTTGGTGGTGTAAACAACAATCCTCATGGTCCTGCTTTACATGCCGAGCCAGGGTGGATACCATGGATTTACATACACCTCATTTAAATATTTTGCATTAAGTATCTCAGGACAGGCCAACACTCTGCTTTTTTACCTCCCTGGAGCGACATTTTTGACTAAAGAAAATAATAAAATCTAAATTCTGATTCATCCAATTTAGAACTACAATGTCAGAGAATTTTCTTTTCAATCCCGCCTTTCTGTGCCTCCCTTTTCAGCCAGAGCTGTATTGGTGAAGACCAAAATAATAAACACCAAGGCTGTTCCTTGAAGCAGGAATAATAACTTTCATTTTTTCAGCGTGCTCACATCATCATGAGTCACGGTGAACCGTGTGCACACACTCCAAGCACGTCTCCATTTTTAGGTGTCATATACGTATAATTCCAGGCTAATAGAGGTAAGACAGAAGCCATTGTGTGACACCCTCAGCGGTAAAAGGACACGGAGTACTAGTGGTCAGCTCTCCACCACTTGTTCCACTCTGACATACCGCTTTAAGATATCGGGTCATCTAATTAGAAAAGGGGATGAAAAGTTCACAGCTGTGACGTTCGACAATGTGGTGGAGATCACACAGCGTGCGCCTTCGTTTGTCTGTAAAAATGTAAAAGCTGCATGCAAACACCGGATTTGTCAAAACAGGAGCAGCTTCATTCAAGTCAGAACTTGATGTTTCTTTAATTAGAGTTAGAATGAAGAATCTTGATTACGTGCATCAGTGCTTTCTCGCTCTGTGTGTGTGTGTTTGGAATGGTAAATGTTACAAATGATGATGTTTCATCTGCATCCAACATTTTTTGTTTTTGCCTCGTCTGTGTTTATGATTACTCATGCTTGTCTCTGCATGAGAAGTTGGGTGAAGGTTAGTACCCTGCATCAAAAGCAGCAGCAACAACAATAAGAGAAGCAAATAGAAATGTTTTCTTCTCTGCACCTGCAACGTTGGGTTGGAATGTGGCATGTTGGGTGAAATAACGGGTATCAGTCAACAAATGCTCTGTTGATGTGATCAAAATGCCATTGAAGTGACTGAGAGCTTTATTTAAAAAACAAAACAACTGAACAAGTTTGGGATGCATTTGCAGTAAGTGTGTGTTTTGAAACTAACAAATGACAACACATAACATGTAACGTCTCTCAGGGAGGCGAGATAAAACAATGGGTCCGACATGATCTGAGATTCTACCTGCAGTTGCTAAGCAACACCCACCTCCAACCTCTCAAACTGTCCCATTGGTCAGCAGGAAAAACGCACAAAGCGCCCCATTGGCTAAGAGAAAGTTAATAAACTTTAGCCAAGACCTGCCTCTCTGTGTGCGCACATGCTCCCTCCCTCTCTCTCTCTCTTTCACTCTCACTCACACACACACACACACACACACACACACACACACACACACACACACACACACACACACACACACAGACACACAATGAAGAGATTCTTGTGAATGAGAGCATGAGAGGGTGTCAGTGCTTGCGCAGTACAGTGCTGATATATGCGTTGAGCTCCTGAGCTAAAAATAAAGATCACACTGAACGCTGTGCCACTGAAAGTTGCAAGACTGAATTCAAAGTGACAAGTCTAGTTCTCTCCAGACGGAGCAATGAGGTCCCACCCTCATAATAGATCCACAAGGTTTTGTTTTTGTAACTTTAGCTTTAAGCACTGGATTGTGACAAAAGCTCAAACACTCCATCAGGCTAAAAATGCAACAGAGGACCAAAAATATCTTTGAGATGCAAGTCAGAGCAGCTACAATTGACTGAGTTTTAGATAATCCCAAGTATATCCAGATGGAGAGTTATACTACATTTACTGATTATTATTGTACGGAGGAAACGTTGTTAGATTACAAACGTTAGATGATGTATTGAAGTGGGTTTGGTGAAGAGTTATAAACAGTTTGTCACTGTGAACAGCCTCAGGTTAAAGAAACACAGATTGGTTTGATCTCATTCATTCATTATTTTTTTAAAATATAGCTTTTTATTAAATTGTTCCATATTAAACCTTTAAGTGCCCACCCTGTAACCGGAGGGTTGCAAGTTTGAGCCCCGTCTGTTGCAGTCGTGTCTTTGGGCAAGACACTTAACCCTGTCAGAGGGACTGGTGGCAGCTGTGGCTACATTGTAGCTCATCATCACCAGTGGGTAAATGACTGTGTTGTAAAGCAACTTGGGGGGTTCTAGAACCCTAGAAAGGTGCTATATCAAAAAAGGCCATTTAAAGTGACAGTGTGTAGTTTCCTGGCGATAGGGGGCAGTACATACATGTCATGGTAGTTTTACACCATATCATTTGTCGCTAGTTAAAAAAAACATTAATGTTACGTGTCGAGCAGAAATCATGCGACCTCGGTGTGACTCCTCAGACTTTGGTAGTCCTTCAGTTAATTCCATCGAGAGAATGCAATGCTGCTGCTAGTTTTCTGGTGGTGCAGGTTCTGGATCTGCTCGGGGTCCTGCGCCTGCCTATGACGTCACACTATGGCAATACCACTCGGCCAAAATATATTGAATCTCTTTTTCGATTCTGTTCTTTCACATAGGTTTTGGAAAGAGTTTAGCAGTTTTGTTATTAAATTCATGTTTCTTACCGCCTAAATGTTTTTTAACATGGTAACGTAACTTCCGTAAGTCATACGTCCAGCCAATCATCTAGTATGACATCATTGGTGGGCGCAGGACCCCGATCCGGCCATAGATATATATATATATATATCACTAGATGCCTTAACTGGGAGTTGACAGCGTCCCTACACGGCGGCCATCTTACCTCGGACAGCTTACGCTCTGTTCTCAATGGTAGCAGATGGAAGGTGATTGAACAACTTAAACAAAAACACTCTTAACTCGATTAAATATTAACGGATTTACAAGCGGATTGCATTATTACAAACCTTATAACACATAGGCTTAATAGGAGAAACTTTCACATTTTTAAATTAACGGGCCAAATCCGTCATATTTTAGAGCCACATCTCTGGCGTTTATAACAAATCAAACCGTTTGAAATTCAGTTGAAAATTGAGCAAGTTAGAGTTATTTAAATAGTAAATGCACCATTGACACCAATGTTACGAAAGGGGGAAGCTGTCCGAGGTAAGATGGCCGCCGTGTAAGGACGTTCATCCAATCGACGAACAGCGCGTGTAAGGCATCTAGTGATATATATGATATCTATAAATCCGGCTCACTTAGAAGGGAACATGGCGTCCAATACGGCGTCCCCCACAGATTTAGACCCGTGCCCTGTGTATTTTTGACCTCATTTTTATGGTTATATGTTATAGGCCGCCAATATTTTTCAACAACTGGACATCATTTTATTCATTTTCAACATTTTGTTGGATATTTACAAAGATTAATGGTAAAACCTACACATTGTCACTTTAACATTTATCTTTAAATATTTGTAATGCATTTGCAGTGGTCTCTAGTGGGAGTTAATGTAAGTTCTCTGGGAGGGGGCGAGCTGCGGTGTGCCTGTTTGAGGATGGAGAAGTCAGTCTTGTCAATCTAATCAGAACTAATCTGCTAGAAAGACTGAAAAGTGATGAAATTAAGTTTCAAAACTAACTTTTAAATGAAATGTTGGAAATTAAAGTTGTTTTTATATTGTTATGTTATAAATCTATGCTTCTCCAAACTGAGGTTGTTCATAGAGCAGGTCAGATATTAACCCTTAAGAACCAAAACCCTTTTGAAATAGAAAACAAATTGGAATAAATTCATCAAAATGTAGAAAAAAGTAAAATAAAATAAAGAAATAAAATAATTTTCGATATATGCATGGATAAAATGTCACTTGGGGTTGTCAAACTTGAATATATGACTCAAGAAGCACGTTTGCAGATGTTTGAAATGGGCTGTGACACCAGCGTCACCACGGGTCCTTTAGGGCTAATAGTTCACAAAGTTTTTCACACTTCCTGAACTATCCCTTTAAAACAAAGCCACAATGGAGCGAAACACATAATGATCCTTTTAAATGTCTTTCTGAAACATTCAGCTTTTGCCTGCAGTTACAGGGAAGCAAAATAACCTAAAATCTGGTCAGAAACATCTGCTGTAGATTAATGTAATCAGTTATTTTCTTACAATTGAACTCACCAAGGCTGAGATTTAAATCCAAATAACAAGTCAGTAGTTGAATCTAATCTGTAGTGTTCTGGTGAGAGGATGGGGGGTGTAATGGACCACAGCGGCACATCACTGGATCCATCTACAGTAGAAATGTGTCAGAACTGAGCTGTGGGCAGACTGATCGGTTAACTCTCCTTTGTTATAATGTGAACAGCTGTGTGTGTGTGTGTGTGTTTACCTGGTAGGGAGATGACTGCACTATGAGAAGCAGGCAGACCAGTGGAGGGACCGTGGTGCTTCTGGCGATGTTCTGCTGGGAAAGCTTTGGTCCTGATACCCGTGTAGACCTGCATTAAACCTCAAAAACATCAGCAGGAATTTATCCTATAATTCTTGGAGCCTGATCAACCATCAGATATCCTGTGAAAACGTTTGGACAGAATCTGGATCTTCTCAAGGAGGAAAACTAAATAAAATAATTTATTTTGCCTTTATCTAACGGGTCAATATATCATTTCGGGAGTTTTCATGAGGTTTATCTTGCAAACATGTTTATTAAAATAAAACTTTAAAAGCTTTCTGTGTTCTTCGCAAATGCCAGTTGTTTATTACAGAAATAATAATTTAGTTATAAAAATGGCTAGATATCCCTAAAATGTCAACTAAATAACCGTCCGAAATGAATTACAATCACTCTCATTTCCTAAACAAAACTTTAAAAACATATTCAAAACGTTTTAATTGTATTCTTTACATTAAGTTGAGGTAATTATGACATGTATGTATTTTTGGGCAAATATGTCATATTTTAAATAAAAATTCACACGTGTCTGAGAATTCACTGTCATCTAAGTTACCCACAGCAAATACACCCCTCAAGGAAGAGCGCTTATTCCAAATCAATTCTCCTGAAGAGAAAACTAAAAGTCTCCAAGGTGTGTTCGCTCTCCACATTCTGTTATTTCACCTAAAGTAGTGCTTAGGGCAAGTGTGTACTTATATGTCAACAATGTTACTACAAAACTAAATACCTTTAATATTTAGAAGAATCTGTAAAATGCAACGTGGTGCCATCTTGATTTTAAAATCTAAAACAAAAAAATTTCAACTAGGTTAACAGTCAACTACGTTACCCTGCAAAAGAACTCAAAATCTGCTGAAATTATATATTGACCCTACCACGTTGGTAGAGATGTGGTAAAAATTAAGTGGTCATAAACAGAAAATAAGCACATTGATATGCATGTATATGCTGCAAATGAGGAAATAAGTGGTTATATTTAAATATGATCTGAAATGGATGTAATAACTATCAACTTGCAGAAAAAGATGAACCACTTTTACAGATTTACAATTGTACAAAAAACCTTCACAATTCAATTAAACCCAAACCACATTTATTTATTCCTCCTTTTCTGAATCGGTTTTACGTCACTCATCCAGCAGCAGAACACCTTGCAGCTGAAGCTTTACTGATATTTACTTTTCAAAAGCAACGGCACAAAAGGCAGATTTAAGAAAGGGATTTATTCACATAAAACATACTTCTGCTACAAACACCTGCATCATCTAAAACTGTACAAAATATTAAAAACACTCAAAAGAAACATCTAAAACAGACCAACATTAGTTTTATTAGCTGCCCTTGGAGACGCGGTGACCTAAAATAGTCGCCGTTTTAGAGAACTGTACAAGTTTGTAAATCAGGTCAGCCACAGGACATTTTTATTTTGTGCCATTAGAGTTTACATGAATGCTATGCATAATGAGCTAGAGAGCGATCTACAGAAAGCCTGCATCAACGGGGTTTGTATTTACAACCATGTAGATTTCATAGCAGTGCGACACTAACAACACAAGTATGGTACATTTTACATTTACACGTCACCTTCACCACGAGAGTTTTCCTGCTGGAGAGATCTACAACAACAGAACACTCATTTTTCACTTTTTCCTTAAAGAAAAAAAAAACATGAAGATGGAAATATGGACGGAAAATGATGGAGAGTGAGATTGTCCACAAAGTCAAAACGGCTCGACCTGAAGGATGTGTGGCTTCACATCCGCTTGGCCACTCGTTTGATCTGCTGGGTTGTTTTATGGAAAATGGACCTGGACCTCTGACCTCCAAGGAGGCTGAGATTCCCTTCGGAATTGCTCCTCACAACTCTGGTGGGCTTGTTCTCTGAACCTGAGGATGATGTCAAACAAACAGATAAACACCTAAAACATTTGATTTAATAATGGTGATGATGGTCTAAGATGTTGCCGTTTACCAGTGAAGCGCTGCACTCTGAGTGGCCCCTGAACCACTGAAGGGTCTTTCTTTATACGCTTCGGTGCTGAAGAATCCTGAGTTAAATCTTCTCTTATGCTGCTGACCAGAGTAATAAAACAGGGAAATAGGTCAAATGGACGTTTTCACCAGCAGAGACATGAGAGTCGTCTAAAGACGGTGACACTAAGCGGGACGTTACCTGTTTAATTTACGCTTCCCTTGGGCTGCAGACGTCATGTGCATGTATGTCGGGTTGGCTCGCCTGACATCTTGCAAAGCAGCCGTGTGTTGTCTACAGAACAAGTGTTTACAGTGCGTTACCATGACGAGTGACTGAACAATAAAACACAAATGCTGATGCTTCGGTGTGCAAGTTATGAAAAGATCTCAAACCCCTGAGTGGGTTTTCTGACAAATAACCACCTGTTGCATTTAGTCAAGTCAATTCAACATGGCCACTGCTATCTAACACTAACAAACACGAATGTTTATCTCAGCAGCTGAGAGTCATCCACATCACCACAGTGTGAGACTATCCGTGTTATTTTGCAGATTTGACCCAAATAGCGCCGACCCCATCGAAGATGATCAGTTAAAACTCTGGAGGGTGAAATGCATTCCTTCAGGTAATGCTAGGCCTTTATTTAGCGGCATAGAGAGTTTGTTTTGCTTTTGTGGGTTGGTAAGAATCACGTTTCCCCACTAAACACAATTATTCCCATGTGTGCTTGTAACTTTGAGCTCGTGGCCTGAATGTGCTGCTCGGTTCCGCAGACTTAAGCCTGTTCAGCCACTCTTCCAGAATGTAAACCTGCTGCTGGTGAGGCGTGTTTGTGCTCCACTTTCAGGCTTGTTTTGAATAAGGTTTAGAGGATTTTCCACTTTCAGCAGGGCACCAGAACGATGATCAAACATCTCATGCAAAGAATTCAAGAGGTTTTGTTGTCATTTTGGCCACACATTCATGCTCTAATTCTACCCAAAAGGTTAAAAATATCAAACTATGGATCAATATTAGTGCAGATTAAATAAACCAGCATTACATGTTTGATGATTTCTGTGACTGATGGTTTCCTGGTCCCACCATCAAACTGATCAACAAAGAAGGTGAAACTAAAAGTCTCCCGTGTTTCTGTTACTTTACAGCTGATGCAAGAATCAGTGACAGCTGCCGACATGACGGACGCTTATTTTAACTGGCTGTGGTCAAAACCACACCAGAATAAAAAAAATTAAATAAAAAAAAGCAAGAAACTTCAGTCACACAACAAAAGCCTGAATGTGTGTGTGTGTGTGTGGTTGGCGGTGGAGCGTGACTAATCTGTGTTTACAGATGAATTGAGTCCAGGATCCAAAATGAAAATATGTGGATCAGTCCATAGATCACAAACAAATTAATTCACTCAAACTGACATTTACACACCTTGATTTTCAAAGAACTCCTTTTCTGTGACTCAGTGATTAAAAATACATCTGTTGTCAAGGCACTAGCTAGGGACTGGACAACCGCTCTGAGACAAAACAGTAAAATATTCATAGGTGTAATATAAGAAAGTTAAAAACAAGGCTTGGATGGGTTTTTACACCAAACGCTGCTGTTATTTCTTTATTTGTTGCCACTGGACCCTTGTGTACCTCCACTAAGAGTAGAGCTCAGGAGGAAATCATAAGAGTTGGTATTAAAATTACCGAGCAAACACCAAGTTGGTGGAAAGTTGGATGACAAAGAAAGAGAGAACACGTCTGGGATCAATTTAGTAAAATGGCTAAATGTTCTGTATAAACCAGACGTGGAATAAAAGAGACAAACGTCTGAATGCTCGACAACGTTATTGCTCTGATCAGAGCACCAGCAGGAGCCATCATAAGACGCTCAGACACGGGTGGTTTAGGACAAAACTAATCAAAAGGTGGTGTATTTTCTCACCTTCTGAAGGGAAACAGGTTTCGTCCTGCTGCCCTGGGAGGATGCCGCGGCCGGCTGGAGGCGTCTGCAGGCGTTGGTGCTTGAGGCGGACTGCCACAGCTTATTATGATGGACGCATTATTCGCTGCCTGATCGTCATCAGTAACATCAAAGGTCATGTTTGGATCCATGTTACTGGAGGAGAGAAGTGGCTCGGTGGGTTTCTGAGCTGGTTCTGGTGTGCACTGGAGAGGGAACATGCCGTCTTCAAACCCCTGGGACTTGGAGATGGTCTGTGGGCTCTGTGGGGGGAGCAGCGCTGATAAATTTCTCCTGATGGGCATTCGGGGAGGTTTGTCTCGGGCTGTAGCTGGGTGGGCTCCATCTAGGTAATCAGGTACATAATAAAACTGTATTAAAACAACATAATAATCACAAAGAAGGCACCTTTTCTATTAGAAAGCATCTGGATTGTCATGTGGAGTTCTGTGGTCTAGAAAAATCTTTGCTGCAAGAAGGCAAATTTGTTTTGGAGATTTTTGTGGCCGAGTTCCATCAGTTCAGCAACATCCAGAACCAACATGTTACAGATAGCTGTGGCTTTGTGGCTTCTTCCTGTTTTTTGTGGAGAAAGCTAAAAAAATAACAATATAACAGAAGACAAGGACCCGCCACCCAGCGTCCCCGACTTCAGTCACCAGCTGTGATTAATGACTGCGAGGATAAATGGTAATAAATAAGCTTCCCCTGCAGGGTGTCAGGGCTCACCCTTCAGCCAGCCTCTCACTGGGCTGCGACTGGTGGTGACAAACTGCAAACAGCATCTGTTCGGGTTCTCAATGTGCTCGAGTGAGTCACAGGGTCTTACATCACTGGATCGTCAAAATAATAATAAAAAAAAAAACAAAGTTTTTCTGAAAATAGGGTCTCGGTGCACATCTGGAACTCGTCTCATTTAGTTTCCTCGAACCAGAAATGTGAGACGACTCGAGGAGGGACTGGGACCAAATGGCTTTTACAATCAAGGTCAACTGCAAACAAATTAAGACATAATGGAGATGCTTTGTGACTGAAATGGAACATGTTGCAGATATTTCAATTTGTTTAAAATTATGTCAATTACTACACGTGACCCAAACATATATAAAACTTCTCACAAGTGTCATATGTAAGGATTCAGTACGATTCCAGCTGTTTTCCTCACGATTTAAGCATCTCCAGCTTGTCCAGGCCCAGACAGAAACGGGTTCCTTTTGCCTGTTTAAAAAACCTTTAAAAACTTGGCTTTTACCTCATTTTATTTGTTGTGTTATTCTATTTTACTCATTACTGTTTCTTGTTTGTTTTCTTGCATTTTGGGATTTTTCTCTGCAAAAACAAATAAAAGTGAGTTACAAATAAAGGAAGTGCTGTTCCTATGACCCAAACAGGGACAGAAGCAACATGACACAAACACCTGGGACGTATTCTCCCAACCTCAGAACACAACATTACAGCACAGCCAGCCGCTGAATGTAGGGACGGTAATTATCAGCAAACCTGAGACCCAAATCTCACTTTTGGTCTCAGAGAAATTATTCAGAACACGGCGTTAAGTTACCTTTACTGTAATTTCAAGCCACTGTGACAAAAACCATCTTCTACATCGGTCTTCAGCAGACAGTTTACTAGTTTCAACTCTTACATGAACAAAAAAACTACAAATGACCGTCTGGCATCTGTACAAAGAGCTGGAGAACCAGCCTTGAGCTCAACCGATCCCATTTAAAATGTCACAAAGCAGAACAAGGAGGACTTTTTTTTCTCTTTTACGTTGTGGGATCACCAAAGTGCGAGTTGCACAAGGCCATCCTGCTGCTCTGTTTGCATCTATAAATGTAAACTTTAGGATACGGCTGGACGATATAGAAAAAAGCTCATCGATTAAAAAAAAGAAATCATATTGATGATATCAATAATTATTGATAATTATAAAGAAATGTAGAAAATCTATTTCAAGTGCAGCCCTGGCCATTTTATGTCATGACTTAATGATAAAACAAGTTGGTTGTGTTACCAAAGCTGATTTTTAATCGATTCTCTGCAAATTTATCAATTGACGGTAGTGTCTCTTTTGTCAGACTTGTGAGACATTACTAGGAATATGCCTCGGTGGAATGGTGCAAACATATTAAAAAAATATTATGAATAATAAACATAAGAAACATAAAGAGGTCTGTATGGCTATGATGATTATTTGGAGTTTTACGGGACGATTTCCTCCACCGTGCTGCAACATCTTGCTGTCTGTTTAGGTTTGAGGGTAGGGCTTGGTGACGGAGCTTGCCTGGGTCTGTGGTTTTGATTGGTTGGGAGTAAGTACTGACTCTAGTACTAAGCTACCCGACAGGCTAATAGAAAAAAAAAACCAGAAACTTTTTATTGAAGTTTTTATTTGACTTATTTTTTTTCTAGCGTGCCATACGTCTATCGATCGATATTTACCGTTATTGAATTATTGTCCAGCCCTACTTTAGGATATCAGAACAGAGCGGTGACATGCATTATTCCCAACAAGCACTGGATTTTAAAAATAGATCAGAAATCAGGGCATTTACAGCCTAGGAACTTTAAGGTTAACCATATCATAACGTCTGGAAACCTGACTTTCAAAAGGATTACACATCCCAAATCTACAGCCTTTTAAAACAGTTAAACACTTATAATTAAATTCCTATGAACTCTGAGCTCATTTTGAGACAAAACAACAAAATGATGCTATTTTTTTGGCCATACTTTAAATTTTAAATACTTGTATTACCTGACGTTCATTCTTGATTCTTATTTTAGGAATATTGTCGAGGGTAATTTAAAAGTACCGGCTGGTAAAAGTTGTCCAGGCTGCAGAGCAGAGACAGGTTAAATCACTGCGTCTGCATTACATTAGGTGCACTATTAGACTCGTGGCATTTCCTGCAGAGGTGTGGTGGGGGCTAGAGGAGGCTAAAAAAGGAAAAACGCCAGCACATAAAGGAAGCGAAAACACAAAATGCAAAGGTGAATGACTGATTTATACATTTCCTCAAATATCAAATGCAATATTTAGCAAATGTGAGTCATACTGGAGACGGAACGCAGTGATAAACAGCCCCTTTCTGTGGCAGAGGAGATGTCCCTGGCAATAAATGGCAGCAGAGTTCCTTCAATCACATATTTTTGGCTAGTGGGGGATTAATACATGCATGAGTTGCTATTTCTGGTGGAAGCTGCACTGAATTAGGGTCGCCTGGTTGCTGCTGCCTGTTTTTTATAGCGCGCCTTTTCTGGTTGGTGGAGCAGGGGAGTTTACGTCTGTTGACGTTTTTTCCTGCCCTGCTGTGGATCTGCATTTTCATGAATGAAGCTCAGGAGGGATTGGGAGGGTTGGAAGCTAGACAGACAGAGGAAAAACATTTGAGAGGGAAGAGCAAAAAAGAGATGTCGAGAAAGAAAATATAAAAATAACATTTTTGTAGCAAAATGACAACATAAATCTGAGTAGAGAACGAAAGGAGGAGGTAGAAGAAATGCTAAAAATACATAAAAAAAGGATCAACATTTGACTTCCCAGTGTTTCTGGGAAGAGGATGAATGAAAAATCAAAGGTAACGACCACTTATATAAAGCACAGAGATCATATTTATGAAATCTGCTTTCATGGTGCGGCCCAGAAAGAGTTAACGTTTCTCTAAAACCACAACGCTCACTAAGCCCCTGACATGTGATTGGCTTTGCAGGCTGCAGGGTGGAGCTACATCTCAGAACATGCTGCAGTGACTACCGTTAAGAGCTGAGGAAGCAGGGAGGCTCTGACAAACAGCATCAGGGCGAGATATCAGAGTGTCTGAATGCTAAATGAACGTGTCACTTAATAAACCTCACAACAACCAGTCAACATAAAAACGACACGGATGGAAGATCGGTGCAGAAATCATGATAAACGTGGTTGTTTTTAAAGCCCCAGGAGGGTTTTTTGTGATAAAACTTTAAAAAGTTTGCCTGTATGTTGCAAATGTCTAATAAATTAAGTCTCAGAAACGTTCTGCTCCCAACGATATTGAGAAGGTGGACCCATAATACTGGGCAACAAACTGCAGAGTTCTAGTCATTTATTCATAAGTAACTACGCAGCTTTTTGACCAGAAACATTTCATTCCAACTGGTAAAAAACAATAAAAATAAGCCAAATGCAGAACTGGAAAAGTCCCAGTAGAACCTTTGTGACTGCAGTGAGGGGGTTCAGGTAGCCCATTTTGTTGGATTTTACAAAATCCAAAGGGGGTTGCCAACTCCAGGACAGGGAAGAGGTCCTTCCTCTACCTCTACTACTACTACTATTATTATTATTATATTAATATTACTACCTCATGTGGAGGAGTTTAGGTATCTTAGGGTGAGGATGTAACAGAGCAGGAGAACAGCCGGCTGGTCGGGCAGCGTCTTTAGTGATGCGGCCGTTGAACCAGGAAGAGGTGAAGCTTTGGATTTACTGGTCCATCCATCCATCCTCAAGTCAAA
Organism: Aphyosemion australe; assembly: GCA_006937985.1. Taxonomy (NCBI): domain Eukaryota; kingdom Metazoa; phylum Chordata; class Actinopteri; order Cyprinodontiformes; family Nothobranchiidae; genus Aphyosemion; species Aphyosemion australe. Next base: position 66,455 of record SSNS01000088.1, read on the forward strand.
CATCTTTCATTAATCCCGAAGGGAAATGAGATGCTGTCATAACTTAAGTTTTTTTAAACCACCTCTAATCTGTGGTCATGATTTTCCAACCATAGAGCTGCTGCTCCTCTACATTGAAAGGAGCCAGCTGAGGTGGTTTGACCCAGGATGCGTTGGACGGATCTCATCTTGAAGCTGGTCAGGGCCTCACTGGAGGAGTGGACTGAAGAAAGGACCATCTGAACGTCCCTTCGGGAGACGCCCCTGGGACCAGGAGGAAGCAGGAGAAGATGAAACAAGAAAGCAACGACTTTACTGTGATGCTTCAGCTCTAAACATGGCTGACCTTTTATCCAGCACTGCTGGGAAAACTAAAGCTCTGAAAGAGGAAGTAAGACTCTGTGAAAACCAAGAAATTCAATCCAAAGACCCGTAGTTCAATACCCAGCTCCGCCAGGGGCAGATGTGTTCCTCAACACCCCAAACGATTAAGTGCGAAACAGTAAGACCCACTTCCAACAGCATCTAGAATAGTTTAAATTACAAATTGTTCCGTTGCTCAGGATTCCTCTGAGTGAGTCAAATCCTGACAGACGCCTAACAAAGGTTGCTGCTGGTCTATCCATCACTTCACTCACTAAAGTCCAGCGGGGCATTGACAGGGCCTGATGGTCATCAAAAAGACTCAAGTACAATAATAAATAAAAAACTACACATGAGCGAATGGAAAATGCAATAAAACATCTGACTTGACTTTTAAAGCTCGGCAAGACAAACCACACAGATACGAGTCTTCTTTTTGTTTTTAAAACTTTCTGCTTGATTGAAGTTCAAATATTCCAATAAGTTGCCGACAAATTTAATAGCAGTTGTGACAAACTCCCTGGGGGTGTTTATATTTCATTTCCATTCAAGAAACTCCGGTCATCAAGCAGAAGAATTTTCTTCTCATGTTTCATTTCCCACAATACGATCCAATAAAGTGCAGACCAAGTGCAGTAAATATCATTACAGCCAATTTAAATGGCCGTATTTCACAAATGTTTTCGGTATTATGCTTCCCTAAAGGTTCGCTGCGTGCTGAGCTCTCTGTAGAAAATCGCTTGTGAGTGCTCGCTTCGTTTCATCGTTCAAGTTTTTGGCCAGAACAGAATGTCTGCAGCTCCACCATAAATCAAATTAAATCACTTGTATGATTTTTATTCTGTGTGGGTTTTTAATGCTCTGGGCAACTTCTTTACAGCTAAAATAAAAAAACAAAACAATGCAGCGTAGCTTTTTAGGCTTGGTCACTGTCATTTGAAATTTAAATGCTATTTAAAAACCAACTTAACTCACTTTATGGTTAGAGAGTTGTTTCTATAAAATGCTGAACGTGTTTTTATCTAAATGTGAGGAGGTGAATGAAAGGGGACATGTGAGAGGGGAGATTTATGGGTGAGCAGGTGTTTTACATTAATAACTACAGAATGTTTGTAGGATTGGGGGGGGGGGGGGGGGGGTTACCTTTAGGTGAGGGAGCAGCGTTGCTCTGTGACGTCTTTTTAGGGAGCCTCTCTGCACCTGAGAATGAAAAACACACAACGACTTTTCATTAGGCTAAAAACTAATTAAAAACAGGACTTGAAGTGACAGTGTGTAGTTTCCTGGTGGCAGTACATACGTTTCAGGGTAGTTTTACACCATATCACCGTGACTGTCGCTAGTTTACAAAAACATTACGGTAAATGTTACCTGTCGAGCAGAAAGCATGTGACCTCAGACTTTGGTAGTCCTTCAGTTAATTCCATTGAGAGAATGCAATGCTGCTGCTAGTTTTCTGGTGATGTAGGTTCCTGATCTGCTCGGGGTCCTGCGCCTGCCGATGATGTCACACTATGGCAATACCACTCGGCCAAAATATATTGCATCTCTTTTTTGACTCTGTTCTTTCACATAGGTTTTGGAAAGAGTTTAGCAGTTTTGTTATTAAATTCATGTTTCTTACCGTCTAAATGTTTTTGAACGTGGTAACGTAACTTCCGTAAGTCGTACGTCCAGCTAGGGCTGGGTGATAAATCAAAAATGTATCTATATCAAAATTTCTGACTCTAACCAATATCATTTTTCTCATGTCAATAAGTTCGATAATAAAAAAACGAAAAGATATGTGTAGGTTGGCGACGTTCATGTCAATTTTAAGAACCTGTACCACCTCGAGTCACGTGACAGCCCCATCTAGTGGACAACTTTTGGGAACCCCTGATCTAGTGTGACATCATCGGCAGGCACAGGACCCCAAGCCGGCTCATGTAGAAGGAAACATGGCATCTAATATGGCGTCCACCAGAGACTTAGGGTGTTTCTCAATCTCAAGGAACCTCGCCTTGATGCCTTGGTCCCGCCCCGGTTGCCTAGGAGATACTTCATCAGGAACCGCCAAGGTGTGTTCCAATGTTCATGTGCTTCCAAGGCATCTGTCCTCCGTTTGTTAGCCGTTTAGCTAATTGAGCAAAGATACATGAGAGGTGCCTTGTTGCCTTCTCTTGGTCAAAAATTTCCCAGAATGCAGCACGGTATTTTCAAACAGATCTGATCAGGAGCCGGCAGCAGTTACTTTGAGAGCAATTTTCCAGTTTAAATGTAAGTCAACTAATTGTAGCTATCGGGCTTATATGTAAAATGTTTATTTAGATCCAAAGCAGTTATCTATGGTTGGTTAGTTGCTTAGTAGTTGCAGCTTCGGTGGCTAGCAGGTACTAACTCACTTACACATTTGATTTAACCAATATATACACAATTAAAAAAGTAAAAGGCTCGATATTAAAACTTAATATTACTATGATGGGAGGGACATCAACAGGACGCGTAAGCAGGGGGCGGGCTCTGCCCGGCCGCGGTCACGTGGGACAAGTCTGTTCCATTTAACAGTTTTCTTTGACCAAGGAAGCACAGTGTCCTCGAAAGCAAGGCGTCTGGCCTGGCAAGGCAGTGCCTTGGCAGGCAAGGCAAGGCGAGGTTCCTTGAGACTGAGAAACACCCTTAGACCCGCGCCCTATGTATTTTAGACCCAGTTTTTATGGTTATATGTTACAAACCCGCCAACTTTTTTCAACAACTGGACATCGTTTTTTCACTTTCAACAACATTTTGATGGATATTTCCAGAGATTAATGATAAAAACGACACATTGTCACTTCAAGCAGTAAACTTTGTGCATTTCACAATCAATATAATTGACTTTTGATATGAAATAGGAAAGAAAAACACGTTGAACTAAATTCTGCAGAAATGTCAAACTTATTTTACAAAAAGAAAAAAATCTCCGAGGACCAAATTGGCTCCGAGCGTTCTGATTCAAGAACAAACATGTCATCTCTTAAATATTAGATCACGACAAACAACTGGGCGCAGATTAATATCCGTATACATATGTCACGTAATTCCTTTTAGTTATACAACATTTAATTTTTGATTAAAAGTCAACAAAGAGCACTTTCAAATAAAACAAGCAAACAGCAGAGCAGAGGGACAGGTGCAGGCTTTACTCCCTGACAAACAACAGACACTATCATGGTGAACGCTGTTGGCCAACTTCAGTTTACGCTCCGCTGTGTGTCAAAGCTCATAAGTCACGAGGGTCTGGTGCTGCTAGGTCAAGCAGAGATGACAGTTAAAAATGAAACATGCAGTCTCAGGGCTCCTGCAAAACACACCAGACCTGGACTGACGCCAAACACACTCACTGGGCCCTGTTTCAGCCATCTCACAGGACAGCTGACTCCCATATTTAAAGCCATCGTAAAGCTTACATCCAGGTGTCGTGTGAATATTTCATGTTTGTCTGAAATCATTCGAGAAGGTCTTTTGTGACGAAAGCTGTAAGCAGAAACGAGCAGAGCAGAACTTGCGTCTACTTTTCAAATGGCTCACGATAAATAATACAAGAGAACCTAAAGCAATACTTGTAATGAATTACGCTGTTTTCATGCTACCTGCAGGAGTTGGGACTGCAGCCCCTTTGTTGTGTCTCGCTGCTGTCAGACTCCGTTCTCTGGGGCGGGGTTGCATGTCTGAGCTTGCAGCAAGGGCCAAACTAACGTCCCTTCAAAACACACAAGGTTCCCAAACCCAACACCCCTTTTAATCGTTTGATTCTGCTCATGGTGGTGAGCGATGATGAGGGGCTCTTCTTGTAGCAGCCAAAAGCGTGAAAACGGGCAACTGTCATCTGGTTCTGATGGAAAACTGGCAACAGCGGTGCAACAAGCATAAGGAACCAATCTTTGCAACTTGTGTGTTTTCTTTTCCACAGCTAATTATCAGTAACAAGGTTTGTTTAGCAGAGTTCCTACACACGTTTCAGCTCAGGAGTACAGACTTTAAGGCTGGAATTTTCAGATATTGTATTTGATTTCAACTGTATTTCTGAGGTTTATGCACAAATTTTAAAACAAATATGTTTTTTTCCCTTTAAATCTGCTCCAAACGCGACAGAAACAACAACAGCGGATGCTTCAGGGCAAGGCTAACCATTAACAGATGATTTGCTTACATGTCATAAGGTTAAATGTCTGCTGCTTTTAAAATGGTGAGTTAGCTAACTGCATGTTTTAGATGTTTCTCACTCACAGGTGGTGCCTTAGTAAGGATGTACGGATTTGATGACTTTCCCAAAGACAGGTGAACATATGGACACCTAGAAAAGTGCTTCATTGTGAGTGTGTGTCTAACTCAATATCAAAAATGTCAAACTGATGGTTTGATGTGGTGGAGCAATCTAAAGATGACATCGTGTCCATCTATCATTTTGTGTTTTTATAAGAACAGTCTCTAAACACAAATGTCTCTTTTCCACCAGATTGTAAACATTTCTCTGTCCTAAGACTACAAAGGACCGCTGTGCAACATGAGCAGCTAATGCATTAGAATACATGTGCTTCTGCACAGCAGAGAGCAAAGTCTAACATGCATTATCCAAAAGACTTTATCCTTTTCTTCACAATCAGTTTTTGATTCAACCAAGCGCTGCTGAATTAGATCTTACATGTGCTGGGTCAAAGGTCAGAAGCTGTTGTTAGGTGAGCAGCAGAGATGAGCGGTGGGAAACCATTTGCATACTCACAGGACCGGGAAATGAAGCTCAAGTAGAGCACTAGAGCAGTTGTTTATTATGGGAAGGACTGTAAAATGAATAATGTTGATAACCAAGTCTGAGTTTGTAGTTTCAAGACAAACCGTATGCAACTCATGTTTTTGAAACATATGTATGACACCATGATAACGTTAGCTAACCCTCAAGGTCATTTCACTTTTCTATAGAAACTGGATAGTATCAATTATTATAGAAGAAAAGCTAAATGAGGCTTCTCAGTTTATTAAAAATATCAACTAAAACCAAGTAGCTTTCTGTTACACAAATAGAAAATAGTCAGAAAAATGGAAAGCTGAGATGAAATGAAAGGGTTATATTGTATTGTATGCATGTCTCATCAGTTTAAGTCCGTAGTTTCCAGTCCTGTTCCTTAAGACATGCTATCCTGCACAGCTGATTTGAATCAATGAGTGATTAAAAGGCTGAACAGTGAATTAAACCTTTATCTAAGCTTTACTGGAGCAGAACCTAAATAGAAAATGCAGGATTGTGGCCTTCAAGGACTAGGATTGAAACCAGTGTTTATTGTTTATGTGAATTCATTAGGAGCCCAACAGAAAGGAAAAGCTTCATCTCATAAAATCTACCCAAACTGCTGATGGATGTGAATGTTCAGAATTTGGCCCAAGTCTGTGTGGATGCTAAATAAACAGCGAGAGGTGGAGAGGGGAAAAAAATAAAGAAAGAGGATGATGACTTACTGCAGGGGCTACTCTGGTGGTATTGCAGGTATGAGAAGGAAAGGACGGGTGCCAGCTCGCTGTGGAGCCTGAGTTTTCCTGCCTCATTTGTCTGCTGTGATTTCACGGCAATCTCTTCGCCTTTCAGTTGCTGCTGCCCCGCCCCTTCCTGATCGGCCCAAACCACGCCTCTCTCCCGCAGCACCAGGTGCTCCAGTTCTTGGTTCTCCATCTCATTCGCCGCTGTAGCCAAACCAGCCCCAAGTAGTGTTGAGTAGTGCCGACTATAAGCGGGCAACAAGATGTTCACCATCCTGAAATGAAACGTCATGAGTGAGCTGAAGCGTGAACACTTCTAGAGTTAACTTACAGGAGTTAACGGTGAACCTACTTCTGCATGCGCTTGTTCTCCTGATCCTGCAGCGTGGTGAGCTCAATCATCTGCTTGATGTGCTGTTGGAGATCGTTTACCTGCAGCTCTAGTCTGTGACAGTACAAGCTCTTTTCTAACACCTGAGAAAAGAAAAGAGGGGGAGCGACCTCAGAAAAGAGAAGTGACGAGACAAAGCTCTCAAACACAACAGCGCACTCAGCGAACGCTAATGAGCAGAGCAGAAGAAAAAAGTTACTTAGGGATTAGTATACTAGGGAAGGACAAAAAGTTCAGTGTTCATTCATGTTTCATCAAAAAAAACAGACTGCTCGAGGTACAAAGGGGAGGAGAGAGAAAGAATCGTGACGTGAAGAAACTACGAAACAACAGCAGAGAGAACATTTGACTTGTGGGTGCGTCATAGTTCTGGGTCAGTTCCTAGAAGAAAGGATAAAAAATAACATGGACATGGTTTTAGGTAACTGGCTGCTGTGTGAAGGATGAGCAAAGGCTATTGATTTATTCTCTTCAGTGATCCACGAGTAAGCTGGAGAAATAAAATGAGCATGCTTCTAATTACTGAGAGAACAGATGGGAAGAAAACAAAGGCAGTCACGATGCCAGTTAAGACACAGCCTACCTTCCAAAATAAACAAACAAAAAACAGCAAGAAAGGAGTTTTGACAAATGTGACCCACATTGTGAAGTTCTGTTGGACCATCTCATGTCCATTCACCTTCTCACAGCTCATCAGGTCCATGTGTTATGAATTTATCACTCATCACTATTCCACCAGTATGTCTGATCACTGCTCTTGGATTTCATATAAACCACAATTTATGGAAGCAACAATATCATCATTAGAATATAAAACATCAGGGGTTATGCCAAACCTTGAACTGAGCTATACTTACAAGAGCAGGAACAAAACGTGTGAAGAATCAGTAATGAAACTGGTCTACTATGAAAAATCTTAAGGCCGTTTCCAAAAGTAATAAAAGCGAAACATGTCACTGAGTGTCTCTTACCTCTGAGCTCTGGTCATTCGACTTCAGCAACTTCATCTCGTTTTCAACGCGATGAAGCAAACCGTCATTTTCCAGGAAACGCGTCTCCGTCTCCTTCAGACGCTTGGAGATGTGTTGCTGCTGAGTCCGTAAGCTGGCAATCTTCCGCTCGTGCTTACAGGTGGCCTGTTAGCAAAAAGCAACAGCAGAAGGAAAAAGAAGCAACGTGACCAACGGTCGGAGTGTGAACAGAGCAGTCACAGCTGCAAATTGTTTATTTTAGGAGCATATACTTGTTTATTTAAATCAAAAGATCAAGAAGATTTTGTTTTTTTGGACTTTTCTGCAAAGTTTGGAATCAAACATTCTTAAGAATTGACTTTTATGTCAAATGGTTTGTACAGCTGGGGCTACAGCAGATATTCAAACTGCACAGAGAAGCCAGAATGGTGAAAATTGACCGTTTCCCTGTAGTGCTGTAAATAGAGAAGTAAGAAAAAAAGATGAGTGAAGTGAAGACTCAGCAGCTTTTTTCCCTGCAGGGACGATGGAATCTGAAAAGACCATGCGGAGTATGGATCAGCTAGCTACCTTCTCCGTCTTCTCTCTGGCACAGAAATATTGGACCTGCAGGAAGTCCTCCTCACTGTAGCGCTGGCGCAGCTCATTCGCCTTCAGTTGCCTCTCCAGATCCAGCTGCTCACGCCTGATCTGGCCACGGCTTGAGAAGATGCTCTGCATTGCTTCTGATACTCTAGAAGGATGAGATTTTTTAAACCACAAGCTTTGATACGTCAAACTTAACAAATGCATTTTAACAAAAGAAAAAAAAAATACAGTGATTTTTTAACTACTTAGACATGTGACTCTGTGTAAAAGTTATAATTACCATCTGACCTATTGTAAATAGCTTTCTGAACAGCCTCTGTTCAGAAAAATAAAGTTTATTAAATCAGACATGCTGACAGTCCATTCAGACTGTACTGATAAGCAGAAAATGGCTTATCCAAATGGACCAAAGTAGACTGCTGCCATCTTAAAGAAATTTCTTGGTGGTTCAGTCAAAAATTTAAAGGTGTGGTTCACTCATTTATCAATACATTTGCAGTGGTCTCTAGTAGGAATGAATTCCTTGTAAGATGTACTCGGGGGGCATAAAACACTGGCGCACCATTTCCTGGAACTAGAAGTGAGCCACGTCACAGCTGAGCTTCAGACGGCAGGTTTTGGAGTCTTACTTCCTGATATTTGGACATCTCTCCTCTGATTGGCTAACAGCAACACAACTCTACCACTGACTGTTTGCTCTGCAATGTTGATGTTTTATCCCCACAAATAACACAAGCCTGAAGGAGTTCTGCTGTGTGGTGGAGTTGCTAATGCTAATGATTAGCTTCTACTAGCCGAGACGTTCTCTGCTGTTTCCTGGACGCTAAACCAACAACAGCCTTCCCCGTCGTGAGTCAAGATGGGTGAGTCCATGAATGTTAAGTGACAGTGTGACGTAGATCTGTCAGGATTTTCTAATCCTAGAGTTTCACCGTCTATTTTCTATCAGAAGCTAATGCAGGAGATAGGTGGAGGAGACTATTTTCATGTTCAGCCTGCATGTTAAACTTAGAGTGACCAATTATAATCAGAAATATTCATTAAAAAAGATTTTTCAGTGTTCCACACCTTTAAAACCTTTAGACCACAGCCAATTTCAAATTACATCGTTATTTTGCCAGAAATATTGAGAAAATCTTCCCTGTGTGCTCAGGAAACGCTATATTTAGCTGCCGTCGATGAGATTTATGAATGAGAATACCAATGATGAAAAATGGATGTAATAAAAATCTTTAAAAAGAATAACTTGCATTAACTGTTAAATTTTGGAGAGTGGAGCTAGTTTAGGATGACAAGACACTTTGGCTTAGGCTCTGCTCAACCTAGCAGTTAGCTCATTAATCCAGTCAAAGCTAATTAACATGACAAACCTTTAATGTTTACACATTTTTACACACTTCAAAAATATCCCTTTAAAGTTTAAAATAGTTGAAAACCTAGAGCTGAACATAAATATTTTTATGTATTTGTTGAAGCTCAATTTAGAAGAGATACTACTATACAGCACGTGTTAAAACTTTTGACACTGTGGAGCCCAGCTCTTTCCTCTGGGAGAAATTAATTCTGCTTTGCACTTTTATGAGTCAACGGCAGCCTTGTTTCAGACTATATAATGTAGTGTACTTAGAGATGCTCTCATTCAGCAGGATAAAATGAGAACCACCTCTAAATCGCCTCCCATCAATGACAAAGTCAAAGCGTGCAACTTTTTCCTCGTCTGGAGCTTCTGTGACAAGTCACTTCAATGATATTCTTATATTCTACGTACACGTGTATTTCTGGAATAAAGTCGAGGTGGCGCGCCGATCGGCTGTCTAGTTGAGTAAAGACAGCAGACGAGCCAGGAGAGGAATGCAGGTAAATAAGGCTGCAGAGCTGTCGCTGAAATGTGACTGCACTCTTCAATGTACCTCTAGTGACGTAGGAGACGTCGTGGCCTTGCTAGACTGTTGAATTTTTAATAGCGTGAGAAGCGTGCAGCCTCTATTCAGAGCCTCTGTGCGAGTTGTGAATTCTGATGCCAGTGAATGAAGTGTGTGGGGGAGAGAGACTCATTCAGCTTTTCCCCCCACCCCCACCCAAATACCACGACAGATGCCACTTTATGCCTCAAAGACAATGAGATAAGACATGGCTGGTCTGATTTAAGTAATATAAATTAATGCGCATCATTTGTACTATAAATAAACAGGATTAAAAACTCGACGTTCATTCATTTCCTGCTGCATAATCATGGCAGACAGGAAATGAAAACAGGCTACGCCAAATTAAATTGGACTTTCTTTTTAAACTGTCGGATGCAACAGTTTTCAATCCTGATCCTGTGGCCTCAAACATACAGCCGCCTCTAATCCGACAGGTAAGACCCCTCTCACCGAAATAAGAACACTGAAAGCTAAAGACGCTCAGAAATATGTAGCATTTTCTAACAGGAGCAGCAGTTTTTACGTGTAAAGAGATTTATATACTAAAGACTGTCATAATATAAAAATACTAATTGTTGTAGTTTTACTTCTTAGTTGTATAACTGTATTTCACGTCTATGGTCAAAAATCTTTACAAAGTAATAAATTATCTAAAGTTTTATATTAATCACACCAGATTTGTCGTTAAAAAGTTAGAAAAGCTACACAGTTACCATGTTCTCATCTTTATCCTAAATACAAGGTGAATCAGTTAAAGACGGACACTTTGAAAGAAAGCTTGTGTGCTTTTCTAAATTGATGGCACTTGTTAGACACACAAGAGCAGCATGAGGTCAAAAACGGTCCTTTTTCCAGGAACAAACAGATTTCAAAGAAGTTTAACAGTTTCATGGCATTCACAACAAACCAAACAACTCAAAAATGAAAAAGCTCATGTCAGAAAAAACTAGATGATCTGTGAGCAGTTCTTAAAGGTGTGGTTCATTTTTTAATAATTTCTGACTATAATCAGTCACACTGAGTTTAACATGCAGGCTGAACATGAAAATAGTCTCCTCCACCTATCTCCTGCATTAGCTTCTGATAGAAAATAGACGGTGAAACTCTAGGATTAGAAAATCCTGACAGATCTACGTCACACTGTCTCTCAACATTCATGGACTCATCCATCTTAACTCACGACAGGGAAGGCTGTTGTTGGTTTAGCGTCCAGGAAACAGCAGAGAATGTCTCGGCTAGTAGAAGCTAACCGTTAGCATTAGCAACTCCACCACACAGCAGAACTCCTCCAGGCTTGTGTTATTTGTGGAGATAAAATATCAACTTATAGGTTAGATGCCTTGGTGCCTAGGTGGACGGCACTTCATTTGGATGGCTAGCAAACACCTGAGTTAGCTTAGAGAGCGTCGCAATGACTGAGGGTAAGACGTGTGCGGAAAATGTTAGTGAGAAAGAACTCATAATTCAAACAGCATGACTATTATTTCAAAGTACTTGTGTTCAACAAACACAAGTACTTTGCAAGACATGACAAACACCTGTGGCAACCACAAGGGGAAACACGACAAATCTCCGTTGTTACCACCAACACAACCATAAAGATCTATAAACTGGGCTCTAGAAAGCTAGCGTTAGCAAACCCAAAGTCTCTGACGTTAAGACAAGTAAGAGCACAACAGCCCAGCAGACGCCCATGGGTGGAACTCCTTATGAGAAACCATCAAAGCGGTACAAGGAAATAACGGAAGTAGTCAGTAAGTGCTACAGGAGTAAACATATTCGTTTAGCTCTGTAAATATCCTATTGTTTTAAATCAATCCAACATATTTTAATGATTATTGTTTACAAAAATATTGAAACGGATCATGCTAATTTTATAATGTAACCTTGCATGATTTCATTTTGTTACTGTATTAATACTAATGACAGAGGATGGAGCGGTGTGTCTAAAGTATATATACAAAAACTGCAGATTTAAGTATTTGTTCATTTATTGTAAGTAATATCGATATCGCAATATTAAGCCCCGTCATCGCATATCGCAGGTTTTCCTAATAATGTGCAGCCTTAATTAGAACCATGAAGGTTTAGTCCATCCATCCATTTACTTTCATCTGCTTATTCGAGGTCAGGTCACGGGGGCAGCAGCCTAAGCAGAGAAGCCCAGACTTCCTTCTCCCCAGCTACTTGTACCAGCTCCTCCGGGGGAATCCCAAGGCATTCCCTGGCCAGCAGATAAACATAGTCGCTCCAGCGTGTCCTGGGTCTTCCCTTGAGTCTCCTCCCAGTTGGACGTGTCCAGAAAACCTCACCAGGGAGGTGTCCAGAAGGCATCCTAACCAGGTGCCGAGACACCTTAACTGGCTCCTCTCAATGTGGAGGAGCAGCAGATCTAGTGCGAGCCCCTCCTGGATGACCGAGCTTCTCACCCTATCTCTAAGGGAGAGAGCCCAGCCACCCTGTGGAGAAAACTCCTTTCGGCCGCTTGTATCTACAATCTCATTGTTTTGGTCACTACCCAAAGCTCGTGACCATAGATGAGGGTAGGTTTCCGATTCAAGACCATGGTCTCAGATTTAGAGGAGCTGATTCTCATCCCAGCTGCTTCACACTCGGCTGTTTAGTTTTTGGTTTAATTAATTAAAGTTTCTGTCCAAAATGAGAGCAGTTTTTAGGTTTTGTTGATGAGTGAGGTGAAGATTGGGTGTAAAACTTACGTGTACATGAATTAATCTGTTAATAGAAACAAATTAGATGCTGGTGCTCCATAATGTCAAAAGATCAACAAAATAACTTGATTTCAGGAAGGGTGCATAGGGCATTTTAAAAGAAATGTTGTGTTAACACTCCAACCATTGTGTCTGAGGTTTAGAACTGAATTATCACAAGACTTGCTTGAGTTTGATTAATTTGTTTGAAAATAGAATTCCATTTGAGGTTACTCGCCTTAGCTTAAACAGCCATTTCTGAATCGTGCACCAGGAGAAGGGTGAGAATCTGAGTGAAGAGGTCAGGAGTGTTGTAAAGGAACCACAGCTCTATGCTGACGACGATGTAATGTTTGATTACTTTGGGGTTTCTTTTCCTCTAGCTCAGGGTAGAGAGAGGTAGCCTCACAGCAGGAAGTAAGGATTGCATATCCTGTTAAGACTTGGAAAAGCTCTGGAAACCTTAAGAGCTGCTGTGGGAGACGGGAATGAACACCTCTTTTCCCATCTGAAGGCTATTCGTTTTAAACTTCTGAATACAAATAACAAAAAAACAACAATATCTAACAGCTGGCAACTTTCAAGCACTCAGATATGATTTTGTGACAAGACACCAGCCTAGACGAACGGGTTGCTGTAGTAACAACTTAGCTACACTGGTGGCACGGCTCTTCACACACTCTTTCTGCCTGAATCTGTTTCTACATCCCAATAATAGGGTTTACGAGGAGGGATTTATGACGCACAGAAAAAAGTTGACTGACACGTTGCAAGCCACACTGGGAAACATACTGCATGCTTACCTTTTGAACTCCGCTTGTTTCTGCAAAGGGATTGTGTTGGAAGCCCCAGGCACCACGTTCTTCGCCTCGTATTCTTTTAGTTTCTGCTTTAACTGTAAAATCTTTATAGATTAAAAGAAGTTACAGTCAGAAATGAGCTACAGATGATGGCGAGTGTCCACAGAAGAAATCAAATAAATTGTCTGAATTGAGTGTAGTTATGCTGTTGTGTACATTACCTCTTGCCTTTGCTTCTCACATATTACAGCATATTGACCAATATGACTGTCGAGACTAACGACATTACTCTTGAGCTGAAAGGCAAAAGTTGAGAGAAAAATATGAAGTAATTTTAGAGCTTTTTGGTGCATTTACTGACAAGTCACTGCTGTTAATTTAGTTAACTATATTATAGCTTTAGCACTAACCGAGGACTTGATCTCCTTGGCCCTGTTGGCATATTTAAGTGTGTTTTGGGTGTCGTCATACGATTTAGATGAGGGGCCAACGTTGGCAATCATAACCGTCCTGCAGTTGCCCCCCAAGGAGTCCTTCAGTATTCTCGTCAGCTTGCTGTCTCTGTATGGTATGTGAGCCTTTTTACTCTGAAACAAACAGGAACATTTAGGATTAGACAAAACAAATACGTTTTAGGTTGCTAAAGAAGTTCAGGAGTTCAAAGAAACCCAGAAAAAAACTACTAGAGTCTCACTGTGCTCACTCAGAAAATATATTAAACTGAAAGTTTGAAAGGCGCAAATACACAAACCAGAAATACGCTACTCTTGTCAAACAAGGCATAAATCAAAACAGAAAAAAAAAGAGTTAGAGTATGTTACTGCTGCGGTATGCAGAGGAGTATTCACAAATGTGAGTTGTGCCTTAGCATGCATTTTCCATCTGGACCACAAGAGAAGCCTCGTCACATTACACTGTATAGTGGGGACCAATAAACTTAACAGGGAACAGAATTTAGTACGGAGTGTACGCTTTAGAAATAAAGTCTTCCTGCAGCGGTCTGTGATTACAGCTCAGCTAATAATCACTGCATTAGATAAACTACAGCTGCTTAGGTGAGTCACACCATCACAGACATGAGGACTGCAGAACTTCAGAGTTAAAGAGAAGTTAGCAAAGGAGCGTAAATGATCTCAACTGGGAGAAGACAACTGAGCCTGCACTTAGGGAACAGCTGGATTCAAGAATCTCGCCTGGGCCGAAGATTTTTAAGATAACGTGACACTTGTGAAAAATCTCCACTTTAAGAAAAGCAATCGTTAATTCTCATTCCATATTAAATACCTACAAGTAAACAGTCATCCTCCTGGGAGCGGTGCAGCATATATAACATACCTTAGTGAACTAAACCCATGATGTCACAGAGAAACTATTTAAGTATCTTCTGGCACTCGAGTGTGAGGTTTTTGTTGTAAGGACACATTTTTTTTCTGGTTTACAAAAGTCAAAATGAAGAAAGACGAGTAATGCTAATCCCAAAAGACATGTTTTTGTGTTGTTGACATTGTTGCTGTTGTGTTGTTTACTAAACACACCTGTGACTTACACTTACTGGCCAACTCACTTATTCATATTCTTGTTTACACAACTAGTTAATCAGCCATTCAGACGACAGCATCTCAATGCATTCAGGCATCTAGTGGTGAAGGCGACTTGCTAAGGTTCAAACTGAACATCAGAATGGTGAAGAAAGGGGATTTAAGGGACTCCAAGCGTAGCCTTAGTGTTTCAGAACCTGCTCATCTACTGGGATTTGCACCCATAGGTTTTACAAACAATAGTAAAAAAAAAAAAAAGTCCAAAAAGAGAGAATTTCCAGTGAGTTGTGTGAATAAACCAATGCTGATATCAGAGAAGGGTAACAGTAGCTCAAAACCAAAACTGGCTCCAACCAAGGTCTACAGAATACCATCTCTGAACCACATGTTGAACCTTGAAGGAGATGGACTCCAGCAAAAGAAGCCGACACCAGGTGAACACCTGAACATGATTCACACTTGGAAACAGTCTACAATTCACACAGGATCCCTAAAACCTGATAGAGATTGAAAAAAAAAATGTCCAATCTGATGAGTCAATTTCACCTGCAACATTCAGATGGTCAGGTCAGGAAAAAAGACAAATTTGGTGTCGGCATGAAAGCATAGATCCTGCCTTGCATCAATGGTTCAGGCTGCTACTGTTGGTGTAATGGTATGGGGGATATTTTTGGCCCATTTTAGGCCCCTTAGTACCACCTGAGCCTGGTTTAAACACCATAGCCTATGTGAGTATTGCTGCTGACCATGTCCTTCCCCTTATGACCACAGTGGACCCATTCTTTGACGGCTACTTCCAGATAGATAATGCTTAATGTCACAAAGCTCAAGTCATCTGAAACAGTTTATCGAACATGACAATGAGTTCACTGGACTCCCAGCGATCGCCAGTCACCAGATCAATCCAATCAAGGACCTTTGGGATGTGTGGAACGAGAGATTCCAAACATTGATTTGCAGCAGACAAATCTGCAGCAACTGTGTGATGCTATTATGTCAATTCTAGATCAAAATCTCTGCAGAATGTTTCACACCTGATTGAATCTGCGACAATTAAGAATTAAGGGCAATGGTGCCATAGGAGGTGCCTGCCCCGTAACTGGAGGGTTGCAGGTTCAAGCCTCACTCAGTCTGTCACAGTCGTTGTGTCCTTGGGCAAGACAATTCACCCATCTTGGTGGTGATCGAAAGGACAGGTGTCGCCTGTGTACGGCAGCCTCACCCGTCAGTTGCCCCAGGGCAGCTGTAGCTACAATGTAGCTCATCACCACCAGCATGTGAATGACTGTATTGTAAAGCGCCTTGGGAGGTGGGGGTGGGGGGAGTCATAGGACTCTAGAAGGCACTATATACATACAGGCCATTTACCATTTAAGTCAGTTCTGAAGGCAAAAGGGGGACTGACTAGGTACTAATAAGGAGTAGCTAATAAAGTGGTCAAAGAATGTAGAAAATCCAAAATTTTCATTATCTAAATAAGCAAATAGCACAACTGGAATGTGATTTTTCACTGTAAAAAATCTGACAGTCTTTAGCATTTTCAAGAAGCAAATCTTTTACAAAACAATGCTGGTGAAAAAAAACATTAAGATTTTACATCTGGAGCTTTTGTTGTGCATGGGTGAGAAACACTGGGCATGACTGGTGCACAAGCGGGAGAAAAAGGGCGTTTTATCAAATGCATTTGCATAAATATGGCCACCGCCTAAGGCAAACAACTTACAACAGAAACCTCTGTACAGCATAACATGAAGATGACACAATGAACAGCCCCAACGAAAGTAGCAGACATTCTTCTCACTAAATAAATGGCATACCAGTCCAGACACAAGCGGGGACATTCTTTCCAGTAAACATTGACCACAATATAAACGCCTCTGTATCAAAAAAGCAGAGGAACAGGGGTGGGAATCTTGTGGGTATTGTTTTGGACTGAACAGAACTGAGTCCATGGCTGCTTCACTTAAAAATGGTGGGCAGGGTAAAATATAGACTTTTCAGGGCTGATGAAAGGACACGGTCTCAACCCAAAGAATGAAGAAGCCAGTTGAAGGTGGATTGCATTTCAACATGGCTGTCGTAGGTTTGCACAGATCTTCCTAAATGCATGCGGCCTGCTTGTGCCTTGTCACTTGAGACAAGTGTGTAAAATGAGAATTCTGCTTGACAGGTTAATGTGTGCAACTGGAATTAAATTATACCCAAATACTCAGTTGACTCCTTCCCAGTTTCATATTCAAGTGAACTTCAAACACCCATAACCTTAAACTTCATATTATCAGCTCCCATGTATGCAGATGATCTGCTAAACAGATACAATAAATAAAATCACATTCAGTTAGCAGTCCATTGTGCCTTATAAATCCATTGTGTTTAGTGAATTGCCTGGTAAAATGTTATGACAATCTATCTTTAATATTTTGCTTTGAAAATGTTTTAAGTGACACAGCAGTTCCTTTAATTTCTTATTTTGTAAAATGAGGCCTAGAAAACCAATTTAACTGCAGTTTTTGTAGGTAGTGAACCAGAGGGCATGATTGTGTGAAGTTAAATAAGAGATCTGTGATTTCAGCATTACCCAGCGCTGACCAGAACCTACCAAACTAAAGCTAAAGTACCCTGTGTATACATACACTGCCCGTCCTCCCAAAAAAGTCACAAACTAATATTTCGGACGTTATAGCTTTGATTAAGGCACGCATTTGCTGTGGCGTTGTTTGACAAGCTTCCGCTAAGTCACCAGATTTATTTCCATCCAATGTTGCATTAATATGCAATCTATCATTTCAAACAGGAACATTTCCAGGTAATATGAAAATTGCAAAAGTAATACCATTATATAAAAATGGAAACAAACACATCTTCACAAACTATAGACCGGTCTCTCTGCTACCTCAGTTTTCTAAAATTTTGGAGAAAATTTTCAATAGATTAGAGAAAGTTATAGAGAAATGTAATATAATTGATGAAAGTCAGTATGGGTTTAGGTCAGCAAGGTCAACATCAATGGCAATAATTGATGCAGTGGAAGAAATCACAAACAGTTTAGATAAGAAACAATATGCAGATGGAATATTCATTGACTTTAAAAAAGCCTTTGAAACCATTAATCATTCAATACTGTTAAAAAAAACTTGAAAGATATGGTATTAGGGGTTTGGCCCTTAACTGGATCCAAAGTTATTTAACTGACAGAAAGCAGTATGTAAAGATGGGTGAGTTTAAATTTGGATTATTGGATATTGTTTGTGGGGTTCCACAGGGTTCTATATTGGGTCCAAAGTTGTTTAATCTATATATAAATGATATATTTACCGTATCTAAATTATTGAAATTAATTTTATTTGCGGATGACATTAATATATTTTATTCTAGTGATACCTATCAAAATTTAATATATATTATAAATACTGAATTAATGAAACTAAAAAGATGGATGGATGTCAATAAATTATCCCTGAATTTAGATAAAACTAAAGTAATATTCTTTGGAAATTATACAGGGAATTTAGACCCAGGAATAAATATAAATGGTATAGTTATTGATGTAGTGTCAGAAATTAAATTCTTAGGAGTGACTATTGACAGTAAGCTAAGCTGGAAATCACATATCCAGCATATCAATATCAAAATTTCAATTTTACAGTGCAGTGCTTTGTATATGTTGTATTGTTCATTGGTGTTGCCTTATATAATCTACTGTATAGAAGTATGGGGAAACAACTATAAAAGTTCATTAAAACCCCTCTTCATACTCCAAAAACGTGCAGTAAGTATTATTCATAAGGTAGGATTTCGGGATCACACAAATAGTTGATTTCTGCATTCCAAACTCCTAAAATTCTTTGACTTGGTGGATTTTACTAACGCTCAATTGTTATTCAAAGCCAGTTATAGGTATACTTCCTAAAAACATTCAGAAGCTTTTTTCACAGAGAGAAGGGAGTTATAACTTAAGAGGAGAAGGTAATTTTAAAGTTCAGGCAGTAAGAACCACAAGAAAAAGCACGTGTATATCTATATATAGAGTTAAACTGTGGAATCAACTGAGGCCACAGCTAAAGCAATGTTCAAATATTCATCAATATAAAATTAGGTATAAGGAAATGGTATTATCAAAATATAAGTCTGAGGTTAACGGTGTTTGAGGGTAATGGGGAATATTCTAAATAACCTTTATTATGATCTGTTATTGATAGATATTATTTTTGTTATCAGTTATTGATAGATATTATTGATATTATTATCAGTTATTGATAGTTATTACTATTGTTATCAGTTATGGATAGATATTGTTGTTATCATTATTGTTATAAGTTATTGATAGATGTTATTAATTATATTGTTTTGTTGTTGTATTGTTTATTTTGTTAAAAAGGGCAGATAACAGAAGTTTTTTCTTCTTTCTGTCCCCTTTTCATTTTGGTTTTAGAAATTGATTTTTGTATATTGATTTTAATGAATAATAATAAAAAAAAAGTTTCACCAAGATCTTGCATTGATGATGGTAGAGTCTGACCGCTGCACAAAGCCTTCTCCAGCACATCCCAAAGATTCTCAATGGGGTTAAGGTCTGGACTCTGTGGTGGCCAATCCATGTGTGAAAATTATGTCTCATGCTCCCTGAACCACTCTTTCACTATTTGAGCCCGATGAATCCTGGCATTGTCATCTTGGAATATGGCCGTGCCATCAGGGAAGAACACATCCATTGATGGAATAACCTGGTCATTCAGTATATTCAGGTAGTCAGCTGACCTCATTCTTGGAGCACATCCTGTTGCTGAACCTAGACCTGACCAACTGCAGCAACCCCAGATCATAGCACTGCCCCCACAGGCTTGTACAGTAGGCACTACGCATGATGGGTGCATCACTTCATCTGCCTCTCTTCTTACCCTGATGCACCCGTCACTCTGGAACAGGGTCCATCTGGACTCATCAGACCAGTTTTAATAATGCGTTGGACAGTTCTGAACCCAATTTTAGTCGTTTCTGCAATCTCCTTAGATGTTTTTTCTGCTTGATGCATGCCAATGATGTGACCCTTCTCAAACAGACTAACATCTTTTCCACGACCACCAGATGCATCTTTCCACATGGGTGGTTAAGAAATGAGAAGCAACTCATTGCACCGGTTGGGGTTAAAGAACTTGTTGCCAGCTGAAAGATAATCGCCCATGCAGTAATTATCCAATAGGAGGCTCCTACCTGTTTGCTTAGTTGAAACTAGATGGCGACTTTTGTTTTAGACAGGCAGTGTAGAATGAAGATACAGAGCAACATAAATCACCTTTGGGTCGGCAAGAGCGTTGATGACATTTCCTAGGGCAAGGAGGGAGCGGTTGATGTTGGCACCTTCACGTAATCGTGCCCCTTTGGCGTTGGTGGCGCTGGCTCTCTCTGAGCCAGCAAGGTCAATCAGGCTCATTTTGGCAATGCAGACATTGGGATTGAGACTGGCAGTTTTGTCCTGCTGTCTCAAATAGATCTAATAAACGAAACACAGAACTGTTAGATTAGGAAACAAATCATTCAGCCTTTGTATGCGTTTCCTTTTCACCTCCCCTTTTTTATTATGCTGCATCATGTAGATGCAAAAAAAAATAATAATAATAAAAATAAAAATCAAAACTTTTTAAAAACATTAGGCTTGAATACCTGAAATACAGCATGAGATCGGGAAGAGGTGGCATTCATATCAGTGGGGTGCTGTGTTCTGTTTCGATTGCCAGAATCCAAAGCCTCAAGAATGTGCTCTGCAGATTTGGGCTGAAAAAACAAGTTTAACTGCATCAAATCTTCAATAGAAATAATTACAAGTAACCTGTGCACTAAATGAATAGGCTAACCGTTTGGGTTAGTTATGCGATAGGGTTGGGTGCTTTAGTTTCACAATTTCACCAAAACATCCCATTGAAATTTCTGATGATCTTTATGACAGTGTAGAAGAAAAAAAATATATAAAAGATTCAAAATTCTATTCTCGTAGAACCTTGAAATCATGGTCAGTTTCACATTACATTGTTATTTCAGCAGAAATATAAGAAACTCCTGTTGGGTTCGCCCCCCTGGATGCACAGGAAGTGCTTCACTTTGCTGCTGGTGGTGATTTTATGCACGAGGGAGGGGGTACAAAAGAAAATGAATAGTTTCATGAAAAATGATCATGTAATGCAAATATGACCACTGTGAAAACGTTAAACCACTATGAAATTTTGTAGACCTGGAGCTGTTTAAAGACTGCATCAGTCCTGTAGGATGAAAACATCACTTCCCTAAAGAGAAAATTCAAGGAGCTACCTTCACACGTGAGGTAATTATTAACGTCAACACAAACACTTGAAAATGACTGAGAAAGCTCCTCAAATCAACAAACCACCATGTTTACATGACTTCTAACTCTTGGTTCAACAGGTTTCCTTCAAATCAAATTTTATATATTGAAAAGAAATTGCTAAATTGTTTTTTCTTGAACTGTAATATTTCATACACTTAGATGAACATGGAAGAACACTTGAGTTATTACTAAACACAGAAAGGGTTCTTTAAATAGCAGAGCATGCAGAGAAGCTATTTTATTTTCATTTGTTCTAATATCTAACCTATAACTAAAATTCAGCGTTGCAACATAATCAGAGGGGAATTCGATTAAAACCAGCTGCACTAACAGAAGGGTTCTGTAGTTATCTTTATAAAGTCTACAGACCTTGTGCAGCGTGAGACCCTGAACGACCACTCCTTTTGAGCTGTCCTCTCTGACAGCAAGAGGCCCGGCATTGGCCAGCAAGTCTCTGATCTGTTCGTTATAAACCTGTGAAAAATGAGCAAACAAAAGTGTAAACAGACACAAATTTATCAAACCAGTCTCACGATAAAAAAGAATATCATTAGAGAAGGGCCATGTCTAAATACAGCTGTAGTGTTTTAAACTACACTGCTCACGAAAATTAAAGGAACACTTTTTTTATTGGGCCTGGCATGAAATCAATTAAACCTGTCTGATAATTTTCTGGTTGATTAAGCAGCTGAGGGCATTGTTAATCACTTTCAGCTGTATTGGTGTTCATGGACTTAACGACAGGTGCACTAAAGTGGCAACAATTACAAAACCCTCAAAACAGGACTGGTTTAACATGTGGAGGTCATTTCAAGTTTCTCCCTCTTGATCTTTTTTGGCTGGTTTTCCACTCGTGCTAGTTTTGGCTTGAGTAATTATCTCTACTGGCAGCATGAGGTGATTCCTTAACCCTACAGAAGTTGCACAGGTTGTCCAGCTTCTCCAGGATGGCACATCCACACGTGCTGCAGCAAGAAGGTTTAATGTGTCTCCCAGCACAATCTCCAGAACATGGAGGAGATTTCAGGAGACTGGCGGTTATTCTCAGAGAGCTGGACAGGGCCGTAGAAGGTCCACAACCCATCAGCAGGACCGATACCTGCTCCTTTGTGCAAGGCGGAACAGGCTGAGCACTGCTCGTGCCCTACAGAATGACCTCCAGAGGGCCACTGGTGTGAATGTCTCTACCCAAACAATCAGGAACAGACTTCATGAAGATGGCCTGAGGGCCCGACGTCCTGTAGTGGGCCCTGTGCTCACTGCCCAGCACCGTAGAGCTCGACTGGCATTTGCTCAAGAACACCAGAATTGGCAAGTCCGCCACTGGCGCCCTGTACTTTTTACAGACGAGAGCAGGTTCACCCTGAGCACCTGTGATAGACGTGAAAGAGTCTGGAGAAGACAAGGAGAACGTTATGCTGCCTGCAACGTCGTTCAACATGACAGGTTTAGTGGTGGGTCAGTGATGGTCTGGGGAGGCATATCCATGGAGGGACGCACAGACCTCTACTGACTAGGAAATGGTGCTCTGACTGCCATAAGGTATCCAGATGAAATTCTTGAACCCTTTGTCAGACCCTACGCTGATGCAGTAGGTCCTGGTTTTCTCCTAATGCACGACAATATCCGGCCTCATGTGGCAAGAGTATGCAGGCAGTACCTGGAGGATGAAGGAATTGAAACAATTGAATGGCCTTCACGATCCCCTGACTTAAACCCAATAGAACATCTGTGGGACATTATGTTTCGGTCCATTAGGCGGCGCCAGGTTGCTCCTCAGAATGTACAAGAGCTCAGGGATGCCCTCACACAAATCTGGGAGGAAATGTCACAAGACACCAACCATTGTCTCATTAGGAGCATGCCCCGACGTTGTCAACAATGCACACAAGCTCGTGGGGGTCACACAAGATACTGAAAAGCATTTTGAGTTGCAGAAATTAAGTTTTTGAAATAATGGACTAGCCTGCCACATCTTCATTTCACTCTGATTTTAGGGTGTCTACACAATTGAGCCCTCTGTAGGCTGAAAACTTTTATTTCCATTAAAAGACTTGGCATCCTTTTGTTCCTAAGACATTGCCCTGTCGTTATTTGTATAGATATCCAACTTCATATTGAGATCTGATGTATCTAATGTGTTTCTTTAAAGTGTTCCTTTAATTTTTGTGAGCAGTGTATATTTATAAAACTTAACTTTTACACTAGAATTAACTAGTTTTATGCATTAACACATGACGTAATGTACACACCTCAAGATATGAGAATGCTAGTGCAAACTCTTTCTCCTCCTTGGCATCGTCCATGCGCTTGAACAGCTCTTTCATTGTGCGGTACATGACCCCTGGGTCATCTTGTGAGCCTAACATAGTGTGTGTTTTACCCGCTCCAGTAGAACCATATGCAAACACTGAAACAACATAGACAAAAAACAAATCTGTGCAAACAATAATAAATCTTACTGCAGTGAACACTAACGTTGGAAGAATCTTAACTAGGAAATTGGAGGAAAAACTTGCAATCTGCAAAAATCATAAATGAATTCCATAAAACTGTAATTTATTATTCAAATTTAGATTGTATCCACCTTGTCTGAACATTAAGCCAATAAAACAATGACTTTAATGTGTTTAAGTAGGGAATGATTTATACTGGTGGTAACTAGAGGTCGGCCAATATTAGTTTTTCTATTGCCGATAGACAAAGCGTCTGAAGCTGAATCAGTGTTTGAACTCTGAATTTAACTAACTGTTAAATCTTAACTTTGTGCACTGCTCAGTGTTAAAGTCAGACACTTAAATAAAGTTAATTTAGAGTATTTATTATGCAGATGTTGTTAGTAAATGTAAAAATACATTTAAATTCAATTCTGCAGCTAGCAGCACCGGGCTGCCCGAGGATGTGCCTGACTTTAAATCAGATTTACTTTAAGGACAAATATCGACACCGATGTATAAAAAACGGTAAATATCGGCCAATCGATATATAGTCTACCTCTAGTGGTAACTATGTTAGTGAAATCACAACTTTAGTCAAGAGTAACTTTATAATTATTACACCAGCTGAAATTTAAAGCTAGTTTTTTTTTTAAAAAATGTGTGGAAACCTTGAAACAGACATTAAAAAGGATTTTAATATAAAATGTTTTTAATTGTATCCACTAATGTTTCCATTTATCTTTAGTTGTGAGAGCTAAAATTTAGTATTTTGGTGCTTTTAGGCTATTTTGGTCTCATTTCTAATAAAACACTGTTTTACAGTTGCTTTTTAAAAATCCTTTTGAAAGCTATGCACTGTGTGACAGAAAATACACACCAACATAAAGCAGAAACAATCTGTAAACTCAGTGATACAACATTACTCCATGTTTTACCTGTGCAGTTGAATCCGTTCATCACACCATCCAACACACCTTTAGTGGTGTTCTCAAAAACATCCACTTGAGTGGAGTTTTCATCAAAGACATGGTCAAAAACAAATTTTAAATCTTTGTTAGCCCTCTTGTTGATGTTTCTTTTGCACACTCTTTGTGGCCCAAAACATGTCAAGTCCTCTTCTTTGGGGTCAAATATTAGCATGTGGTTGTCGATGACTTGGACAACATTTCGACAGTTTTCCCGTCTCTCGCTCTCATTGGTTGGTCTCACCCGAACAACCACCTTTACATGGCTACATACATCATTTGCCATTGTGGTTCCACAGCAGTGACTTAAGTGATGCTGTAACAACAAAAAACAGACAAAATAAAATGTTACTTAACTCGTATAAACAGAAACATTTCCAACTTTTTACATAAAAATTTGCTGAGTCGTCACTTGATTAGATGACTAACATTAACTTCATCGATTTAACTGCAAAGCCACACATCAGCTATATGAAATAAACCCTGAAAGAGGCGATCTGCAACAAAAAAGTGACAAAGGCACCAATACTCCTGATAATATTTATGGTATACAAGGACTATAAAAAAAACACAATAATTTATACAACACAAAAAATTTATGAATGTGACAGATGGTCCTCAAATCTGTGGGAAAGTTGGGAGATTTCAATGCAACAAGAGAAATAAATGTTACTGTTTAACAGGTTTATTGCCAAAAAAGTGTGATTTGTTGCACTTATAACATTCTGCATTAACCCCAAATTATTTCAGAGGGCAAACAACAATTAATGAGGAGAATTTAATGTATGCAGGCTGCTGACATTTACTGAGGTCAGAATAAATGCACTGTGCATAGGCCTGGGACGATAACAAATTTTGCTGGACGATATATTGTCCAACAAATTATTGACGATAAACGATATTATTGTCGACATTATCGAGACCAAAATAACCACTTATGTAATGTTAATATATCATAATAATGCAAGTACATCCTTTAAAATTACCCTGTCTCTCCAAAACAATAAATACAATGGCCTATCCAGTGTCAACAACCTAACTGCACTTGAACGCTCTTGTCATCCAGCGTCTTTGGAGGCCAGAGACAAGGAAAACATATACACACAGGCACATGGCGATATATTGAGGCTGGAAAAATTATTGAGTTCATTTCCATCTATGTACGATATATTGACTTATTGATTATCGTCCCAGCCCTAACTGTGCATAACTGATCTACTTAGGTCAAAACAGAAAAGGCACAATAGTTTATTTAAATTCAGTAATTTTGCTATTAACATCTCATGTGTTTATTATCAGGTATATTTTACAGACAAAAAATTCGAAGTTTGCCATAGAATTATACACCACATATAGCACCACTAATATTTTATTAATTGGCAAATTACTAGTTACTTACAACATTTCAGTCAATCCTTTGTTCACATTCATTTATTTAATCTAAACCCATTCTTCTCCCAAGTCAGAAATACACAACCCAACACAAATGTGAAGTGAACATAGTTCAGAATAATTGTGATAAACTTTATTCTCATAAAGGAGCTACTTGTGGAGTTCTAAACTGACTACAGTATTTTTGTTTTCTGTAATACTCAAATGTATTGTTTGATTTACTTCTAGCTGTATGATCTTCCTAGAACATGCCATGTTGCTTTATGTTATTGATGTAGTTGAATGCTAATTTAATACTCGTTTTAAAGACAAATAATTGTCTTATATAAAACGTAGACGACTGTCAGGTTCTCTCTCCGGACCGGTGTGCCATGAATGACATTTAACAACGTTAAACCACATTCAAATAAGAATAAGAATACATTTATTTGTCCCTCAGTGGGGAAATTGCAGTATTGCAACAGCACAAGTACAGTAAAGTAAGGTGAAGTAAAGTAAAATATGAGTAGTACACAAACAATATGATCAACAAACAACAAATGATCCTTTATATATGACAACAGAATTAAAGTTAAAAAACGCCCTAATGGTAGGTGTTATGATCCATTAAGTAACATTTGCCAATAATAACATACTAAAAACGAGTAAAACACAAGCACACGCTTCCATATGACAAACCTAAAAACGTTAACCAGAGGAGTGTCAGAGGCTAACTAGCCAGCTAGCTCTTATTCCCACCGGTACGTTAGCCTTGTTTATCTATCTCAAATACACTGCGGGTGAAAATGTTGTCTTACCGTGTGTAGCTAACAGTTAACGCTCATTTCACACTACTGTTTTGTTTCCAAAAGCGGCAGCTCGTATTAAAATAATCAACTCGCTAACAACGCGCAGCTGTTAATCGCTATAGCCACAAGCGCCAATATTTTCAAACAGTAGCGTTCTTCCTGTCTGGCAGCGGATTGGCTGACAGTAAAACCCTGGGCGAATCGCAGTGACGCACGGGTTACGTAGGACGTTTTTGAGGGCGGAGCCTGTCAGTGGTCCACTACGGTAAGCTTCAGTTAGATATCTGCGTTAATGGCACATTTTTAAGGCAGTAAGCACCATCGTTGTGAATCAAGTAGTTTAAAATGTACAAGTGAAAGGTTTAATCCATTTTGGGTACCTGCTGACATATTTGTGCACGTGTAGTTGCGTACTTCAATGTGGTAGCATAGCAATAATACTGCACTGCTTGAGTTCCCCAGGTCTTAAAAGATCTATTCATACACTCGTCACACACCAGATTGTAAAAAAAGCTAGCTATGTTTCCATAAATTCCAGGTATGACGGCCCTCTGTAACTATATAACCCTTTACAAACACTTGTTAGCTTAATGCAGCCACCTCTGTGGAGTGGATAGCTTCCCAGAAGCCCTGCCTTTTTGTTGTTTGCTGTTTAAAAGTGTAAACATACACGATGACACGTGTGTGGGGAAACTAAACCTTACCTGACAGTGTTGTGTTGTGAATGTGACCTCCTTTCTACACCTAGTTTAAAGGCTAGCATAACATTAATATTGTTAGCCTTTATTAAAATAACAGGCTCTCTTAGGACAGAAATCCCTAATCAATGTGGTTTAATGCAGGCATTAAACCACATTGTCATCTGAGGGGGGATTCAGTGCAAATTTGTGCTGTGCCAAATTGTATTTCTAGTCTGCTGTGGTTTTCCTTCCAGCAGGGTGATGAAGCAAATCAAAATAATTTTTGCATATTTTAAATAAATAAATAAAAAAATCTAATTTTGTGGCCCACAAGCACTTGTAACTTGAGGAAAGTTGGGTCACCCCTGGGGTTGATGTATTTAGTTTTAAATAAGATGAAATCTTTTTTAAATATTTTTTTTACATTGTTATGATACTTTTTCATCTATCTGTATTTTTTGTCTCTTGTTAGAGTTTTAATGTTTTATTGGAGCAGTATGTGATAGAGCAGAATGTTTATGTTTATCAGAATTCATAGCCCATGCAAAAGGAAAATGATACACAGAAACTAGTCAGATAATTGACTGACAAAGAGCATTTTTCCTCCCACAAATTTTCAACAAAAATGAATGTACAGCACAGTTAATGGTCTTGAGGCAGAAACTTGCTCATTATTCATGTCATAAAAAAGTCACATTTTTTACATGTTGCATTGTAAGATGACTACCGGTACTTCCTTATTTATTTGGTTTAGTTACATTCCAGAACAGATATTTTAATGTAAACCCAAAAGCACTAATAATAACTTCATGGCATCATAACATTTCAGTTCTTCTTTATTTTTGGTGTTTATAAACTACTTACAATAATATGACTTATTTCTATAAAACATTTATTGAAAAGTAACTTTTAGCCGAATTTGTGTGTGCTTTTTACATATTTATTGATTTAATTAATTTATCTTTCTGATTATCAGGTCCCATGAGGAACCATGATTTTTCACTCCAATCCAGCAATATGGAAAACGCATCCGGCCGTGTGGAGAGCGTGGAGGACACTGATGATGACCTTGCAGTCATCTGTAGTTAGAACATCTTCTGGTTCCTGCAGTTCATCGGATCCATCCGAAGAAGCCTCCTCTGTTTCTGCTGAAAAAGCGCCTCACACACCTGTCATGCTGAAAGAGGTGCTCCATTACTTAGACATCCAACCAGCTCAGGTATGTTTACACCCTAATTATCTGTGCTAGCCTTTTGGTGTCTGTGACAATGTTTATGTCTGCTTGTTTAAAGGTTAAAAATGAGAGGCTCTTATATGTTCTTTATAGAAAAATACTAGATACAAAGGATTCAATATGATTTATCATTTTCACACAGAGCAGCTTTTTAAAAATGTATTTTCTAAAACATTTCTAACATAGATGAATGGATGAATTACATGAATGGAAAACGTATCAGCTTTATGAATGTGTTTTGTACTGAAACGTAGTTAAGGAAATTAATTTAATGGGTTTAAAAGGGATTTAAAGTTGTAATTACACCTATCTACCAAATTTTGTTGGTCCTTTTTAGGTTTTTTAGGTATTAGGCATTGTTGAAATGTTTTTGCTTTTGTTAAAAATGATATGTGGTTTTACTAAATAGCAAAATTTCCTGCTATGTTGAGCTTAAAAGGGCCAGATCATGCTATTTTAAACCTTTGAGAGCAAAGGCAGGCACAGTATATGATAAAATCTTACTGTTGGCACTTTTTAGATGTCATTTATCTTAAATATGAGTTATTTTTATCAACCTGTCTTTGCACCCGGAAATGAAACAGTTTGAATGCAGCTAAAAATGGGGTTGGGGGTATTTTTCCTGAGGAATGGTAAAAAGCTCCAAAAAGTGGATTTTCCACGATATGACCCCTTTAAGTCTGAGTGTCTGGTGCCTTGCAGGCTGTTTCACCAAACTCACAAGCAGATTACGTGTTCAGAGTTGACTTAACCGTCTTCGAGAAGCACATCTTGTTCACTTGTTCTTTTCTTAAAATGGTCCCAAATTGAAAAATCCTACTGAAACAGTATTTACACGCCATCCTGGTTCTGTCAGAGCCAGTAACACTTTTAGTGAAACATCTGAATGTCGGGTGACATGAAATTAAAAACCCTTCACCATCTTTACAGTCAGTCAATTCACCACACTGAGACATTGATTAGATGATATTAATCACCAAATTTAATAAGAAAACACTGTTCATTTGTGAACATTTTTATATTTAGTTATTAAATTATTTAAAATTAGTTTTTTTATCTTCTCCACTTCCCATGAATACAACCAGCTGTTTTTTATGAATGAAGCCAAATCTAGAGAGGTGGCGCACTACACGGCCCAAAATATCAGTGAGTCAAGCTGCACAATGTCTTGCTCTAGGACACGCCGACGTCACGAGCATACGTCACAAAAAGCCAACAGTTACCCAAGATGGCAACAATGAAGAGGAAAATAACGCTAGCGTTAACACTTCTGTCATTAGACTGACCAAAGTCCAAAAAGGAGTGCTCCACATGTTCTTGCATGAAGCCTTCATTGTTTCTAATGTTGCTACCGTAATTCTACTGTTGCATCATACTCTCGCCACTAGTTTTTTGCATCACTCCATGGGTGTATTTTTACTGGTCAATTGCCGTTCGAGGTCCTAGATTTTGTCACACAGCTTTAATACTGTTGGAAGCTGTTGCTTGGTAAGATACTTGGGAATCTACGAGAACATGCTCCACGAGATGTGTTCACAGCCATAAAAGAGCAACTTCGCTGAGAAACCATTTTTTACTTATTCATTTTGAAATATGATCGGTCACTCAGAGTTTCACATGCAGGCTAAACATTAAAATACCCCAATTTCCTGCATTATCCACTGATAGAAAATTGACAGAGAAACGTTCGGATTAGAAAAGCCTGACAGACCTACGTCACGCTGTAAATTAGCATTCATGGACTCACCCATCTTGGCTCACGACCAGGAAGGCTTTTTTTGGTTTAGTGTCCAGGAAACAGCAAAGTGCATCTTGACTAAGCAGGAACCCCACGGACTCAGACCTGAAGCCGAGACTCGAGCTAGGTAAGTTGGCCGAGACTAGCGGAGGTTTCTGGGCTGCGCTGGTCCACCGCGGCCAAGGATCCACGAGGTCACTGCTGCAGAAGGGAGGATTACCAAATTTTGGTTTCTCTCCCTTCTGCAGCGGCTGCTATCAGAGATCCACAAATCTGCCGCTCCATTCTCCTGCAGGCAGCTGAGTGAGGCGAGCACCCGTCTTCTCCCGTCTCCCAACCGGGAACAGCTGCTGGACACAGGCGACTCAGTGGTAGGCAAGAGTCAGTGGTAGAGTCGTGTCAGAGGCAAGATGTCTGATTATCGGGTAATAAGACTCCAAATCCTGCTGTTTTCTGCTCACCTACTCCTCTGGCGAACATCTACTTCCTGAAACAGGAGCGCCAGAGCTTTTATTCCCACAGAGATCGACTCACAAGGCATTTGTTTAGGCTAGAGACCACTGCGGATGTGTTGAAAAAAACAAATGAACTTGGTCTTTTAAACTTGGGGTTGATTGGTGTAAAAAATTATTTCTTGACCTAGTTCAGTTGCTGCTTACAATTTTTTTTAAATCTGGAAAGTCATTATTGCATCTTTAACTGTTTTACAATTTTCCAAATATTCTTTCAGACATGAAGTAGTTTTCAATTATTTAAAAGAATATATTGGCAAATGTATTGCTTTACTTATTACCATTTTTCCAATAGTGTCTCACCAACTGATCATATTGTCATATTATTAGAAAAAAGCCCCAGAATGTGTTTAGTCTGTAGGCAAATGTGATGCATGACTAAACAGAATATCTAGACTGACTGTCGACACTGATATTTGCAAGTGATTAAGTCATATTTGTATTTCAGGCATTGTTATCCAGTCTGCCTTGGTTGCTGTGGTAATGGCATAGGCATGCAAACTCACACTGAGAGGTGTTTCTTATGTCCCTTTAATTTGATCCATTTCATGTGTGCGAACATTTGATTGCCGGTTATTAAGAGCTGTTATGTTTGTGATATTGGTTCATTAATAACTGAATAAACAATGAACGATAACAGTGTTTAGAAATAGATTTCAGAATGTGCTGAACTCTGTGACTGCAGTCTCTTCTCCCAAATGCTGGTTGGAATCATGTTCACACTTCACTCAATCAGGCACTCATGAATTGGACAGGTTGCCAGTATCTTGGCTTTCACTTAATGTATGTACAACCAGGACAGATGGGCATGAGTCAAAAGCCTTCTGGTGTGGAAGGCAGCAAAGAAGGGGAAATAACACCACCACCACCCCTCCTCCTATGTAATGCATGGTCAAGGCAGGTGGGGGCCATGGGTCAACAACTTAGTCAGGATTTGCGCCACTGTAAGGCTTTTGGCAGGACACCGGGTGCTGCATCGCTCCTGCCTGAACTTTAGCACCTCTAAACTCCTCCGCTGCCCGCCCATTTGCCAACTGTCCCGAGACAGCTTGCCAATCAGATGCTCTTAAAAACAGTTTGATAGATTTAATTTTTTTCCTACAGTACATGCTGCAGACCTCAGTCAGCGTGACATTCTGTGGAAATGTTTCATGGTCACATTCAGAAGTCTTAAATCTCGCTTTACCGCAGACATTTGTTTATTTATTTAAAGACATATGCAAAGTTGCTGCTCTGCTGGTTTTTACAACTACAGCCAAATCGCACTCTTTCTAGAGAGCTGACGTGTTGTCGTTTCACTTTTTCGTGCAACTATTACTATAGATGCATTCCCTTAGATAATTCTAAATCTCCCTTCTCACATGAATCTAACAGAGCTGTCAGTCAGACGCTCATGTTTGTCGTGTCACCAACAGATCAGTCCGAAGACGATCTGCCATCATTTTCAGGCAAATCTCCAAATAATTAACTACTGAATGGAATGAATGGCGTAGAAATAAAAAGTCATTTTTAAAAAAAGCTGAGTGCATTTGAATGGAGTAGTTAAACGATGATTTGTGTCAGCACAGTTAAACTAATGTGTGTAAATGGAGCCTTTCAGTGCCCTGCTTCCTCCCACACAGGACATCTGGCTACATATTTCTATGCAGGTAGCTAATTTGTGCTGGTAGCCTACAATGTATTTTCTCCATGTTACGATCATCTTGTGAGTAGGACTTGTACTGATGGCTTGTCATATTTCTTCACGGTAATCATAGTTTAGCTTAACAAGAAGCCTATAGTTGGTTAGCAGCTTGCAGATATTGTTTATACTGAAAACTCCTAAAACTCCTAAATAATCAGTATAAAAATAATGTTTCTCGTAAAGTTGAATCACAAATGTTTGTCAGCATTAACTGAAAGGTAAACTCTTTATTATTTGTGCTCATAAAATGTCTTTTATGTGATTGTTTTTCTTCTTGTGCCTTAATGTGCCTTTCTACTTTCAGGGACTGGATTGGCCTAAAATGTTTTGAGTCTACAGTAATTCTGGGTGATGAACTTTGCTTTTAATGAGTCCATCATGCAGCGTTGTGTATGGCTGCTTTTAAATGAATGCAGTCATGAATGGACTTCATTTACCTGGCTAACATCAACTGAGCGTAAGTCACTCTGGTTGATATTAAACAACATTCTTGAGTGAACAGTGGATGTAAACCTTATGCCTGCTTGGGATAAATCTTGAAAAGATTTCATAGATATTGCAGGAACTCGTAATCTGTTAGCATGTGGATTATGAGATGGAGATACTATTAACTATTATTATTATTCCATTGGTTTGGTTGGCCATCTTGGATTGGACTGACTGCAAAATTGAATCAGTTGTGGATGTAAATTAGGGACGTCCAAAGTGTGGCTTATGGACCGTTTATAGCCCTTAGAATAATTGTGTGGCCCTTGACTACAATCCAAGAATAGTAGACCTGTGGCCTGCCCGCACAGGCTAGCTTCCCTTTGCTGGCTCCCAGTTCACCTGCAGATCATTTTTAAAACTCTTTTGTTTTTAAATCTCTTAACAGTTCTGCCACCTCCTATCTCTCTGACCACACCTCCCTCTCGGAGGTCAGCAGACCAGATGCATTTTAAAGTAACAAAGAACAGTTTCTTGCTCCTCCGACTTTACTGGTTGAAAGTGGAATTACAACTACCGTAAACAAGCCTGCTGTAGCTAGCGCTAACAACAAGCTAACACAACATGAGCCAAGTCTTACTAAATAAGCTACGAATCAAAAAGATCCACACTGTTGGACAAACAATATTATTACAAGTCCAGTAGCAACAAAGCCAGGTCACCATCAGTCTGTGATTTCATAGCCTTTTTCAGCTTCCTCTAACTAGTGTAGGCCACGCTGATGTTTACTCTGGTTTAGCTCTTTGCTTCACCTCCAGAGACATTACTCTGTTACTTCCATGATGTCAACAGAAAAGCAAACTTCTTTTTTCTTTTTATGCTTTTTATTGACGAAACTGAAAAAGCTAACTGCACAGAAAATAGCTAACAGCCGTAATGCAGGTATAAGAGCGCCCCCTAGAACACCTACGCGCCCAACAAAACTGTTAAGTGCAGTATCTGGCCTGCAGAGGGCTGCAGAGTGGTGTCAAATATGAAACTGGTCAAGTTTCTAACTCAACAATCACTGAGATCAATGTTAAAGCTCTAGCTTAAAGTTTAAAAAACTATTTAGTGTTACTTTAAAAGGTGTTGTGTAAAATATTTTTTTTACAATTGGAAAATGTTCTTTGAGCCTAAATATAACAATAAACTTTGATGGGGCTCACCATGGCCCAGGAGCCCTGATAAATGGCCAAAAGCAACCCCTTAATAAAGACCTACAATGGAAAGACTAGTTTTCCCCGCCCCCACTCGGCCAGGACAGGAATATTAAATGAGCTGATTGGCTGGTTTACCTCAACGGCTCTATGACTATGTCTGAAGTTAGTAACTCTGTGTACAGACGTGTACAGTATCTGGATGACTCCATAGACAAGCTATGGATCTAACTGGCATTCATTCAAAGTCTGGACATTCCCGTTATATCCTGGAACTTTACATGTGTGCTCCAACATTCTTCTTTTTTTCCTCTTGTTCAACAAGGACATTAGCAATAGCTCAGACTAGCATTAGCAGTAGCTCAGGCTAGTGTTGTTCTGAGGTGGGTTGGGACATGCAAATGTAAGGGAATGTGTCTAAGCCTATGACGTAATAAACCAGCATTGCTGAACCGTTTATGTTTGTCTAATCTAGTTGATCCAACTTTGAAACTTGTGCTGCAGAAAACTGTTTAGAATTCAGATTTGAAGAAAAATTAAGGGACTTTTGTTTTAACAGTTTCTGTGCATGAACCAGCTAAATTATTATTTTCATTCATTCATTCATTCATTCATTCATTCATTCATTCATTCATTCAGACCATGTCCCTCTTTTGAATGCAGAACATGTCTGATCATCTTGTTTTTTTAAGTGGAGTTGTATGCAGCCCCTCTGAGTTGTCCATATCCTACAGTGGTTACAGAAAGTATTCAGAAACCTGCCAATTTTTCACTCTTTGTTATATTGCAGCCATTTGCTAAAATTATTAAATACATTTTTCCTCATTAATGTACACACAGCACCTCATATTGACAGGAAAAACACAGAACTTTAGAAAATCCAAGTGACTTTCCATACCCACTGTACCAGCTGTAGACAGGAGTTGGAGTAATCAAGCTTCGGAGAAACAGAGAAGTTCTCATAGAGAGGTCAGGGCCCATCTGAGGTAGATTTCTACCATCTAAAATATATATAAAATATATTTTTAGCACACATAGGTTTTGCATCAGAAAAAAGACACTGTTTTGAGGACAGGAATGCTTTGATTTTGGACACAGAAGATCAGCGGTTTGAGAGAAGAATACTAGAGCCATCCTTGTCAAAAGAGAAAAATCAGCATTAAACAAGGGTCTCAGGTTTCAGCATTTCAGTACTTACAATGCAGCTTTGAATATGATCCTCAGACTGTTGCAAAGCTATCCACACCTTCAGGCATTTGATCCAAACATCTCACATTCAAACCAGGACATCAAAGACACTAACAACTCCCAGGAGGAAGGAGAGGGGAAGTGATTTATGACTTAGCTGGCACCGGGCAAATATTCATTGCAGTCCCCATAAATAATTGTTTGATTCTAAAGTGACCCAATACAAAAAATAAATGTGAAGTACATTGTGAACTTGATTCATATGAAATTTGGGGATTTTAGGTTGTTTTACTTGGTCATTTCTCTTAAATGGTTCTTCTGAGTAACTGTTAGCTTTACATCCCTTTAAAGACCAAATTCACTCATTGATTTAATTTTCTTGCAGTGGTCTCTAGTATGAATGAATGCCTCATGAGTCGATCTCTGTTGGAATAAAAGCTCTTGCACTCGTGTTTCAGGAACTAGACATTAGCCGGAGGAGAGGGGAGCACAAGACAGCAGGATTTGGAGTCTTGTTTCCCAATATTTGGACATCTCTCCTCTGATTGGCTACCAGCAACACGACTCTACCACTGACTCTGTTTGCTCTGCAACGTTGATGTTTTATCTCCACAAATAACACAAGCCTGAAGGAGTTATGCCATGTTGTGCAGTTGCTAATGTTAACGGTTAGCTTCTACTAGTCGGGACTGGCTCTGCTGTTTCCTGGACGCTAAACCAACAACAGCCTTCCCCGTCGGGAACCAAGATGGGTGAGTCCATGATTGCTAATTTTCAATATGACGTAGATCTGAGTGGCTTTTCTAATCTGAGCACTTCCCTGTCTGTTTTCCATCTGCGGCTAATGCAGGAAATGGGGGTAGAAGACCATTTTCTCGTTTAACCTGCATGTGAAACTCAGTGGGACTGAACCTATTTCATAAAGAACAAGTTAAAAAGCTGTGGTCGTAGAGAGGAGGAGGAAGGAACTGAAAGCCACGCCTCATAACGTGCACATGCAAACAAATAACCTTGTAGCGCTAATGGAAAAGTAATGTTTTCAATAGGTTCCTGCTCAGACACACCTGATTCCAGCTGCTGAATTATCTCCTTATCTTTCATCAGGTTCTGCAGGAGCTGTTAAACACTCATCAAATCCAGAACACATGATGGTAGCACACCCCTGCTAACGCTACAATGGGCTAAAACTATAGTCCGATGTAGCGTAAGGTTGAGCACTACACTATAACTTAGCTCCAATACACTAAAGATAAATCCCTTTTCGTCCCCCTCCCTCCTTTTCTACAGTTAGCTTGAAGTTTACAGACTGACATTAATTCAACACAGGTAAAGTTAGCATTCAAGCTAGGTTGGTATGCTAAGCTGACTGAAGCTTCTGCATTACCATGTAATGCACACTGGGTACTGGGGCACATTCTTGTTGATTGACAGCTCCCTCTTGTGGAGACGCAAATCTATTGGTCAATGCTCAAATCTTTCAGCTTTGGCCAGCAGAGGGACGTAGAGGAAATATAAATTATGAAAGATGGCCTACTTTATATAATAGAACATGGTTTGACAGTCAAATTTAAACATTTTTGAAATTATTGTAAACTACATCTACAGCTTTAAGGATTTCTCATTGATTTTTTTTCAAATTATGATCATGTTGACTGCTGTCTACTGCAGGTAAGATACTGACTCCTTCTAAATACGCCACATGTCCCTACTTCATAAAAACCTGAAAAATGCCTTTAAATGTACGATTGTACCCCCTATGAGGTTCTAGCGCCACAAAGTGGGTGTGACTCATGAAGACAATGACATTCTAACACCAGAATGCAGGAAAACAAGCGAACACCAATCACAGGTGTCATAGCTTGTTAAGTCCCTCAAGCATCTGGCTTTGTTCAGAGCTGCATGTTTTACTTCTTTCAGTATTCAGGTTATTTGGCTGATGGTACTTTGCAGAGATGAAGAGGCACTTTGTTCAGCGAATTGATGACCACAACACACTCGGCCAGCTGCCACCTCTGAATGTTTTATTGCATTTGCAGATGTGAAAATAAAACACCAGATTAAGGGCTTTGTGAGGTTGTGATGTGAACAAGTGTGTAAGTTTGTGCTTTTATTTTATTTTGTTATTAAGTGGAATTTATAGTTTATGGAGATTTAAAATAGAAAGTAATCATGTGTTTTTAAATACCCAATAAGTGTAGCTCAGTGTGTTAAATGTCGAAGAAAGCAGAATAGGAAATGTATAATTAGATTTTAGAATGACTGAAGAGAGACAAACAGAATTCACCAATCATTTTGACCAGTTGCCAAAAAAAGACATTGGCCACACATACAGTACTAAAGCCAATTTAAAAGACAGGCACATCTGTGGACAGCACGGAATTTGACACCAGGTCCTCGTGTCGGTGCACTCATCAAGGGCCACGAAGCACAACAGCTGACAGACCCCAGACAAAGTTGATTTGTCATAATACGCTCACTTTAAATAAATAAAAAGATATACATGCAAAGCCAGATATTTCAGGTCTTCATTTGTTATAATTGTGATGATTATGGCTACAGCTGATGAAAACCCCACATTCAGAATCTCAGACAATTAGAATATTGTGAAAAAGTTCAATATTCTAGACTCAAAGTACTCTAATCAGCTAATGAATCCAGAACACCTGCAAAGGGTTCCTGAGCCTTTAGATGGTCTCTCAGTCTAAGTTGAATTATTGACATAAATGGACTTTTGCGCAGTATTCAGATTTTTCAAGTTTTACCTGTAAGACATTAATTTTCATGATTTAGTGGGATAAATTCAATAAATGAGATAAGAAATTACTTTAAAAAGAAAATATGGACAACTTTATGTTTGGAATGGTGCCCATAAGATGCATTAAATCAATTGTAATTATTCACTAATAGCAGTTATTATAATAATAGAAAAGAAAACAAATCAAACCCATAAATCGCCTTTTGGCTGCTCGGCTATAAATCAGCGTCGGTCACTGAAACACTATTTGGTCGAACTCTAGCTGTCAGAGAGGTTTTTTTCTGATACGTTTTCATAAAAAAAATGGAGGTTTTTGCAGCTTTATTACAGATTTTTGAGCTTCATCAAAGTTGAGATGACAATTATTCACCCAGAAACAAACAGTTGACACTAATGCATAATAATAGTAAAAAAAAAAAAAAAAAGCTTTTTACTTTTTCATCATTTTGAATTCAGACAAAAGTTGATCCTAAGTTGCGACAGCATCGGTCTGCAGGTGTGAGACTGCAGAGACTTTAACACCAGACTGTTTAAACTATTCAAAAGAATAAAACAACAAATAAAATGTCTGTAACACAAGTATGCTGTAGTCAAAAAATAGTGTTACTTGTTGTTTGTGGCTTTGTTTTCATGCATTTTAAGCTTTAACAGGGTGTAGAGTTTATGTTAATACCAGCAAAGAGGTAATCCGATCTTGTCTCTAAATTAGTTAAAAGCTTGAAGCTGCTGTTCCAGGCATGCAGTCAGTGGGTTAAGAGTAAATATGTGTCACATGAAGTCAGTGGGGTTGCATCATAATGATAAATATTTTACTTGTCAAATATCTTTTAGAGTTGCATGTTTGATTTTTCAATGAAAAGTAATAACACGTTTTTAGAAGACAGAGTGTTTTTGATTATTTGGTCATGTTTCTGTCTGAAAACTTATTATTTGTAGTTCCTCTCTTGTTGTTTGCACCTAATTGTCCTTACAGAAAGGATTTTTAAAATTTGTATTACCCCAGTGGTGTTGCTGCATAGTCTTTTTTATTATTTCCTTTCCTCCTGCTAAATCATCCTCAATTATTAAGTTAAGTGCACAGATTATACACCGTTTGTGTAATCCTAAATTTGTATTTTTTCCTTATGTTGCACAAAATTAACTCCTGCTGAGACTTTGCATCTTATAGTCAGTGTTTGTCTTTTCGTATTTCTTCACACAACTTTTTTTTGGGAGCACTGAGTAGTGAAAGAGGAGGCTGGTAAATAATTGATCCTTGTAACTAAACACTCCAGCCGGGGATGCTAGGGCTGATTGACGGCCAGATATTAGGCCCTTGTCTCGTAAGGTTGCAAGTTTAGTCTGAGGTTATCAGTGGCCAGAGGAGTCTTTCTCCCTCCCTGCCTCATTACTTTCATGAGTAGGACATTTCATAGTGGAGCGGTGGGTGGGGGTGTGGTGTGAAGACAGTCTGGGACTTCATTAGCCAAATGGGGTGCCTCAGTCTACGGAGCGCCAAATCGTTCAGCCTTGCTGAGCAGACAGCCCCTTTGTGGCCGTTTTACCACACTGTCCTGTAGAGAGACCCATTCAACTTACGCTCTCCCACTTCAGGTTCAGATAAACATCAACTCAAACCTTTAAAAAAAACACTTTCCACGCACCGACCTGCAGATGTCACTGGTGATGGTGCAGCGTAAATAAACATACTCTTTGTAATACATTTGCTCATCTTTCCAGAGTGACTCAACGCTGTAAAAGCTTCACATTTTAGGGCAAAGACTACTTTTTTTCCCACAAATTTTAAAGTGACAATGTGTAGTATTTACGATTAATGTCTGGAAATATCCATCAACCAGCTCAGTGGCCTAGTGGTATGAGTGTCCACCCTGGGACTGGGAGGTCGGGGTTCAAATCCACGGTCAGGTCATACCAAAGACTTTGAAAAAATGGGACCCAATGCCTCCTCGCTTGACACAGCAATAAGGGGTTGGATTGGGGGTTAAACCACCAAATGGTTCCCAAGTGCGGCTGTGTCTGCAGCTCACCGCTCCCCAAGGGATGAGTCAAATGCATAGAACACATTTCACACACACCAGTGTGTGACAGCTAGTGGGATTTTAACTTTAAAATGTTGAAAATGAATAATATGAATGAATATTTGTTCAAAAATATTGGCAGCTTCGTAACATATAACCATAAAAATTAGGTCTAAAAACATGGGAGCGGGTCTGCAGTCTCTGGGGGACGCCGTATTAGACGCCATGTTCCCTTCTACGGCCCAATCCCAATACTCGCACTGCACCCTACGCCCTTCTGTGAAGTGGACTTAGAGGAGGTGCACAGTGGAGGCTTCAAGTACATAGTACACAAGTGTGCTGAATTGGGACAGGGAGCATTGCGTCATCAACCATGATGCATGCTGGGATGCCGGTCGCTGTTTGTGCTACTTTTTAAAAAATCTTTATTAACAAATTTCAACAAACATAATTTACATTCATTGCTGTCCATATTAAATCTTAGTCTAAAACATTCAGAGCATGAATAAATATCATTAATCGTCTTAAAATCAACTTCTTTCATTATAAAAATACATATTTTCAGAAAAGGCACTTGAGCCTTTGCTCCGCCTTCTTCTCAAACTTCCCACGCAGCAATGGATTGTGGGTAATACCCTTGCTCAAAGTCCGCATCGATGCGGACTTGGGCGAAGTGCGAATTAAGGGTGCAAAAGGGGCGTGGTCACCTTCCGCACTTGAGAATCGGGACACCCTATGCACTCACACCCCTGGCCGGGAACGCGCAATTGAAGGGCGCAAAAGTGGAAGTGTGAGTATTGGGATTGGGCCTACGTGAGCCGGCTCAGGGTCCTGCGCCTGCTGATGACATCATACTAGATGATTGGCTGGACCTATGACTTACAGAAGTTACGTTACCATGTTCGAAAACATTTAGGTGGTAAGAAACATGAATTTAATAACAAACCTGCTAAACTTTTTCCAAAACCTATGTGAAAGAACAGAATTAAAAAAGAGATGCACTATATTTTGGTTGAGTGGTATTGCCGTAGTGTGACATCATCGGCAGGTGCAGGACCACGAGCAGATCCAGAACCTACACTGCCAGAAAACTAGCATCAGCATTGCATTCTCTCGATGGAATTAACTGAAGGACTATCAAAGTCACGCCGAGGTCACATGCTTTCTGCTCGACAGGTAACATTTATCGTAATGTTTTTTTAAAAAACTGGCGACAGTCACTACAAGATGGTGGAAAACTACCCTGAAATGTATGTATTGCCTCCTATCACCAGGAAACTACACACTGTCACTTTAGGTATCAGTGAAACTCCATTTGATTGCTCTAATATACATATTTGGCTTGTAGAGCATAAACCCAAGGTTTTGGTTTATGATAGTCTATTATTTTTTTTGTTCAAACTTCCTTTTCAATAATCATCCTGCAATGACGATACACTTTTCATATATTGTGCAGACATCTTCTCAAAGATTTAATTTAATTTGTAGATGGAGGCAGAGTAAAACAACAGATGTGTCATAGAGACATCTCTAACATCTGTCAGAAGTCTATGGGGTAAACTAGAGAAGAGTGGGCTTCTGCAGTATCATGTTAAGGGGGTTATATTTGCTGGTAACTGTAACAACAATTATTAGAGCTGTACAAGTCTAAACTGTGCATCTAATATCATAAAACTTGGGTAGAAATAATCTGGAAGCCATCAGAGCTGGATTGATACTATTACAGCAGGTTTTATTGCAATATTTACATTTGTTCCTGGTGTGTGAGTGTGGGTATGCTGATCAGATGGATGCCCTGTGGACAGCTGGATAGAGATGACTCATTCTTGCAACACATCTTCATTTGGTGTGTGTGTGTGTGTGTGTGTTTGGTCCATCTACATTATCAGTAGTTTTTTGCCTAAATATGTTCATGTTAATTTATTTAAACATGTATATTATTTTACTGTAATGTCAGGATTGAGTCATAATCTAAATGTCTGTGTGGTGATTTTGAATCTGTGTTTTTAAAATAATGCTCCAGTTCTTTAATATGTATAGAAGTCTATGAAATTGTGCAGAAATAAATCATCTAGGCACATTGACAGAGTAATCCTGTAAAGTAAATGGGGTAACTCTACACTTAACCTGACACCCGATAGTTGAGACAAAGGATGATTGGAGTCAACTTACAAGTTGAAAATCCTTTTTAAAGGTGTTTTAAACCAAAGTCTTGTGGGAAATTCAAACCGAGAAACACCTTATACCAGATGAAGAGCACACTTGTTTACTGATCTTGCTCTGTTGGGTTGTAGTACATGATGTGTGCATCCGACCAACTCTATCTCTATTTTAGTGATGTTTGAATAAGGTGCTGCTGTTCTAAACTAGTGTGTGTTGGTTTGTTGTCAGCACATTTTTCTCCAGTAAATTTGCAGGTAAGGTTGGGTTTGATGTTGCATGATGGTACTGGTTGTTCACTTGTATCTTAGTGTTCATACATCGTCTATCATGTTGGCTTTTTGGAGCCAGGGGCTGTATCCAAATTAGCCTTTCGCCGGCCCCGCCCCCAGAACGGCTATTGTCCAATCACACATCATAGCAACCGTTACTATCTGACAACTCCAAACAAGATGATGAAGCTAAGCCTAATTTATACTACTAAGCATTAGCCTCGATAGTAGTCGTGTCACCTTCATTCCCTTCAGAACCTCCTCATCAAGCTCAACCAGCAACAGCCAAGCATGAGTGCTCCCCCCGTCCGCTGCTGGGAGGAGGTCCGCCTTCCAGACTATCCAAGACCCTTTATAAGACACACCGTGCCGGCAAATCAGCGTAATATTACCTCAACCGTGTGTCTTATAAACGCACATTAAGCCTTGGCGCAACAGCGGGTGATGTCATGATCACGTGATGAATTAATGCCGAGCTCCGGCCGGGAACTATATTGAAAATGAAAGTAAACATAAGTTTCATTTTGTAAACAGAACCAGCTGAGATGATAAACTGAGCAATGCAGAAAACCGGGAGCTTTTAGAGCTGCCTGCAGCTCAGATCATTTGAACAGCTGACATCTGACAGACATCTGACAGCTCACAGGGACACCGCATCGCAGCCACCGCTCACCGATTCACGCGTCCCCGGACGCCGCCTTCTCCCGTTCTCCCAACTCCTTGTTCCCTGCTACGCTTTGCCCAGTGGAGCCGACACTAATATATCCCTCCACTGCATACTGTAACCCTTTTGCCTCGATCTGGATGATATCGAAGAGGAATTGCTCCAAGAAATGTCGCTGACATGCATCTGTCTACTTCTTCCCATCGTGGAAATCTGCGGAGCTGCAGTATTTGATCCACTTATTGTCAGACTTAGCAACAGTAACTAAGGGGGGCGGGGCTTGACGAAAGGTCAATTCAGGGGCTGGATCCTTCTAACCCCTCCTTTCTACCGGACGGGAAAGCTTA
This sequence comes from Aphyosemion australe, assembly GCA_006937985.1. Classification (NCBI taxonomy): domain Eukaryota; kingdom Metazoa; phylum Chordata; class Actinopteri; order Cyprinodontiformes; family Nothobranchiidae; genus Aphyosemion; species Aphyosemion australe. The sequence goes on from SSNS01000088.1 coordinate 110,008, forward strand.
GCCAAACGTACTTCGCGGCAGTTAGCTGCCATTATAGTGGACCGTTTTCTTTCCACCGGCAGCAAAGTCTAATGTTTTGGAGCGTTTCAAGTCTATTTTTGACGCTGTATGGTTCCAAAACATGTCAAACTCAGCAGTTTAGATCGAACCAGACAAGAAGTCAAACACGAAAGCAGTGTAAAACATCCAAAAATGTTCAAAATAAAAGTCACGTGCAGATAAATGTACGTAATTTCATTTTAAAACCCCTGTAGCCAGTGTAAACAGAAGAGAAAATAAACCACAGTCCTTTTAGATGCATGCAGCAACTTTCTCACGCATGGTGTTGCAATTTTCCCATGATTTTGTGACCTCATGGGATCAGCTGTGTTGAACGCATTCGCTCCTGTTTTGTGTCAGAATCGCTCCCGGTTGGAAGGGAGCTTGCGGGTAACGTTGCACGCCACTTTAACATCTGGTGGAAAGGAGGGGTAAGGCTGTATTTTGAGGCTGATTACGCGACAGCAAAGTGACTACTCAAAATTCGACCCATAAATGCTTCCTTGTTTTCCCCAAATTTCAATGCCGGGTCTGGTGTTTCCTTGCTGGGCCACCCTATCCCAGGATTTATTGCGGGCCGAACTGAAGAGGGACACTAGTTAGTTTTGGCTTGTTTTTAGCACCCCCTAGTGTTAGTTGGTGAAACCGAAAGTAAAACTTATCTCTCCTCGCTGCGCGTTCGTTTTTTTAACACCTTAATATAACTGCTGAAATGTCTTCTCAGCTTTCATTGGTTTCTACGGGAGTTATTCATCACTAAGTTAAACAAATCAGCTGTGTTCATGATCTAAAACATGCAGGAGACATGCTGGAAGCAGACTGCAGAGCCAGGTAGGTCCAGCTGAATTTTTCTAAGTCCCAACAGACCGGACCGGCAACTGTGAAGTTGCAAGTGGAATATTCTGGCCACAGGGGGCGACAGGGGCTGGGTGGCCTTTCATTAACCCTGTAAAGGGTCATTTTAGCACATACAAGAAAATGATTTAAAAATATAAAAAATTTGCAAAGTGTCCCTTTAAACATTTAAAGCGGCTGTGTTGTTAGGCCTTTGTTGTTTGTATAGTTGTTTTTAAAATATATTTATTTGTCAATAATAATAAGGGAAATCTTTGTAAACAAGCTGGTATGGCGAGTCCTGAGTTTCTTCATGTATTGCTGCTAAACGCTGTCAGGGTTGCTAAGCGACAGGACATAAGCTGAGGTAAGGGCGGGAATAAATATGAAGGCAGGGCCGTCCAAATTCACAGTCACTCAGATCTGGTCTAAGTGGTCGACGAGGGACCCTGCCTACATAGACTGTGTAGGACGGGTCCTTACAAGGATGCTTCCCTGAATTAGGAAACGACCAGTGTCTTCACTTTTCTCCTATGTCTAGTTTCACATGGTAATGGTTCTTTTGCACACAAAGTCAACACAGCTGAACATTTGTTTCCGATGTAATACCAGCAGTCAACGATCCAATGGCAAGGTCCGTCCTGAAATAGGTTGACTCATAGTTACATGTAACACCACTGATTTCTACTACATTTTGTTGCATTTGCATTTTTAATTGATTAATGTACAGCACATTGGGTTACTGATAAAAGTCCTGGGAAGTTTCAGGATAAATGAATGAAAATTCCATTCGTAGCCTTTCCCTCCAATCCGAAAGCCTCCCTGCAGCCACCTCCACAATCTCACCCCGTTGCCTACTTCCTTTCATTTCCCATATTGTCAACCAGGTCTTCAAACTACTATAAGCATCATTTTAACTGCCTCTAGATGTCTTTTCACCATTACCGAGCCTTCTGCCATGCAGCGCTCATTTAGTTCAATTCTTCTTTGCACTCCCTAATGGACTTGGCCCTGTTCTCCTTTTGTCTTGCTTTAGTGCCACGAAATTCACCTTCAGGAGAGAGAGAGCCCTCTTTTCTGTTGCTTCTTTACATTTTGTGAATATAGTTAGATGATTCCACCCCCTCTTTTCAGATTTGCTTGTGTTTTTTTCCATGGCTTTATGCAGTTTACATTGTTTCCTTGCCACACTGTATTGACAGTGGTGCCACACTTAAGAGAATTCTTTCAGAGCGTGCACCAATGAAGCACATCATCTTTTTGAATAGATCCAGGACATCATTTTGACCTTATTTCTTGTTTACTGTTAAAACAAAGAATTGCTGCAAAAATCTTTGGCATTTATTAACCAGTGGAACTTAGAAGTACATATTTTTATTTGTCTCACATTTGCAGTTTAACAGAATAACAACTTATAAGGTGAAACAACCAGACTGAAAAATAAAACTATGTTGTATTTTTAGTTTAGGTTGTCCACTGTAAAAAAAAAAAACCTAAAACAAAACACAGCATTGGCAGTTCTGCCAGTGTTTACACTCAGTGCCACAGCTTTAGCTAGTGTGACGCACAGGGCAGCAGATTGTGGAAAGGACAAATAGCCATATATAGCATTTTCTTTCAGAAGTTGAGACCAGAGATAGCATTTTTTCTTCTACCAATACTCAACAGGGTTTTTTTTTACTGGTAGGTGAGTTTTTTCTCACTTTGTCAGCTAGTTACTGTAGTAATAGAACAACCAAAAGTCCAACTCAGTTTTTAATCTTGTTAGCATGTCATGAAGTGGGTTGTTTATGTTACAGGACATATTATGGGAACATGTAGCCATCAGCATTACATCTGAGTGCTCCTTCAGTCAAAAAAGACAATCTTATACAAGTCATATTGAAATTAGAGGAATTAATCCTGATCGTTTGCAGGTTGGTGTTTTTCAGCTCATTTACAGATTGATGATAAGTTGGGAAGCTTTTAGAAGAAGCACAAGCTTCATTTTTTTTTTGTGAATTTGCCCAACATTCAAACTCCTGCACTCAAGCAGCGCGTCTCTCAGTACTCTGGGCTGTAGCTATCCCAGCAAATGTTTCTCTCCTGTGTAGTTCCAGAACTTTCTCCACCAAATAAAACCATGTTATTCAGCCTGAAGTTCCACAGGTGGAAAGATAAGACCTTAGGCACGAGCAAGCCTGATCAGTGCTAAAGCTGCAACAAGCTCCTACAAGCTGCTGAAAGTTTACAAGGAAAGTTTTGCTTCAGGTTCTGGCTCTGTTTGTTTCAGTCTAGAAGGATACTGATGTAGTGTGACACCAAGCGGTTCCCTAAGTTTGCTTCTTTAGTTGAAATAGATGAAATCTTATTGTAAAACCTCAATCAAAGAAAATATTTGGATTGCAGAAGTCCATAGAAGCGGAAGTCAAAGTTTTGTTTAGATGTAATTTAATGTAGATAATACCTATAGGTGAAGAACGTCATGTCGATTCTGAAACCATGAGAGGCAGAATCCACTCAAACTCCAGGAGGTGTTGTTCCCAATGACTGAGATCCTGTAGAGAGACTGTACCAAAACTCTTCTGCAGCGGTAGCTTCGCCAATCTCTGACCGCGGTGGACCAACGGGGCGGGGACAGGTGTGTGCTGTGGCCGCCCTGTTCTGATCGCTGCGGTGCGAGGCTGTAGCAGTGCTGCACGCCTGTTGAGCTCTCTGACGGAGACCCCAGAAACATCAAAGCTCATTGAGTCGTAAACCTCTGTTAGCTTGGGTTAGCTCAGTTAGCTCGAGTTTCGGTAGCCCCACCAACACGTCATATTTCAACCTATTTTTGACCAAGCAGCGTTATGTTAAATGCACAGCATTTAACCCTATTCAATTAGTGAAATAAAGTACAGAAATATAATTTTACTCACTGATAAAAATAGAGCCGAGACTTTTTGGATGGTCTGTTAATGCAATCAATACCATAGCTTGGATTCTGAACACAAACACACAGAGAACACAACTAAAGTTCAGAGAATCTAAATGGCTGAGCACTTTTCACGTGAGGCCGGGTCTGAGCCCTTCCCTGGAGCTAGCTGCTAGCACTAGCTCTGACGCTCTTGCTACCTGTCAATCAAATCTTATTATTCATAATTTCAAGCATTTAATTACACCTAAACGGACGAGTTACAAAAGAATTCACCCCCCTCAGTCATGACTGTAAACTAGACCTATTAAACCTAAAATGTTTTAAGTACCAGGCTGTAAACAGGTTTATTTCTGCTGTGACATTGGCCTTTTTAACATGGGAGTCAATGGGAATTTGCTCTGTTTTGGAGCCAGCCCCTAGTGGATGCAGGGGGAACTGCAACATTTGCGTCTTCTGTGTTGGAGTGAAGGGTGAAAATGGACCCTTGATTGTTCCATGCCCACGCCCCAGGAGCGTGCTCAAAGTGCCTTGCTCATTTTGATGCTTTTTTGAAATCTTCATCTTCACGTAACTGAGAGGTTGATTGGAGTTTGTTTATATTAGAGGTAGACCGATATATCACGGGTCGATATTTACGTTTTTTTATACATCGGCATCAACCGATATTTCTCCTTAGTAAAGCCGATTTAAAGTCAGGCACATCCTCGGGCAGCTCGGTGCTGTTGCAGATTTTGATTTAAATGTATTTTTATGTTCACTAATAACACCTGCATAATAAATACTTAAACTTTATTTAGGTGTCTGACTTTAACACTGAGCAGTGCACAGTTAGGATTCATCACTTAATTAAATTCAGAGTTTAAACACTGATTCAGCTTTGGAGGTTTTGTGCATCAACTGATGTTATTAGTGACATTTTAGTATGAAAATAAGGTGGAAAATGTCTAAATATCAGCCCATAAAAATCGGCAGTGCATATCGGCCATCGGCTGACCGTGTCTCCTACATATCAGCATCGGTATCTGCAATAGAAAAACCAATATCGGTAGACCTCTAGGTCATATCACGTGTTTTGTTTATGTGGAGAATGCTTATGAGGCATTCTGTGGAGGCGTGCTGCATCTCATTTGTAGCTCATTCATGTTGTTGGTTTCCTGTCTGAGCAAAGATATTCTCTCTTGATAGCTTTGGGTAGGCTTTGGTCATGTGAGATTTACCAACAGTTTTATATCTTTAAAAATGTTCTTGCGATTGGCTCTAACTCATGTTTTTTTCTTCTATGATAAACCATCAGCTGTGAGCTTTTTATAGAAGAGTGCATGTTCGTAATTATGTCTAATTAATGAAGTTAATGAAGTTAGTCAAAGGTGGACCTCAATTAAGAATCATCTTAAGGGTCTTTTATGCAGTTCATAAGAGCCGAGTGTCGTGACAGCGTGTCTAGATGCTGCTCGGAAAGAGAAAACGCTCCAGGAACCTTGTTATTCTAGTGTATTCTGTGCATATTGATTAAAAAAAAGAGAAATCCAACTCAAGATCGTTCTGAAACATCAAACGTTTAAGTGTCTAATAACTTTCTGTATGAACAGTACACTTTGATTCAAAGCTGCACAGTGAGATTTTTTTTCTCTGGCAAAAAAAAAAGTGAAATCAGTCTTCTGGTATCAAACTGTGCATACATCATCCTGCGATACAAGGGAAATAACAAGAAAAACACCATTTTTATGGAGAAGACTCTTTTTTGCAGCATTATTCTGTCTGAAAACCCTTCTCTGGCCCTGAACCAGATGAATAAAATACTTATAATAGTCTGCTAAACAAAATGTCAAGTAAGAATCAGACATGTTGTCCTCTTTGATGTTAAAACACAAATTAATCGTGACAGCTGTGATTTTACGTCAAAGTAATGAGGTGTTCACAGAACAGTCTTACCTCACATTTCTTCTTCAGACTAACTTGTTAGTCTGTGGGTGAGACTAATTGGATAATCACAAACTGTCTCCTACATAATCCTGTAGCCCCGCTGCTGAGGTTTGTTTATTTAAATGTATTTGTACAAATTTGATTCTTATAGCTGGAGACATATCAGTATAGATATGCACGGACATTATAAATATAAATCTTAGTGTCATTTGCACAAACACAGCTTGTGTATTTTATGTTAGAACGATGCCACGCTTAATAATCTGCGTACCAAGTTCTGCCTTCAGTCTTTTGCAAAAAGGAATTTTTCCATCAGAGCACATGCAGTTCAGTCTATCTCTAACCTGCAAGATAAAAAAAAAAGTTTGACTGGGGGGGTGGGGGTAGAGAGTGATGACTCATGCACGCAGCAGAGGTTCCTCCCTTTTCCATCTCTTTCATTGTCCAATCAGTTTTTTTCACAGCTGCCTCTCTGTGCCTCCAACTCAGACCTCCATGGTGCTTTAATCTGCAAACGTTTAAGACCTGTAAGGTAAATAATTGATATCATTTTGTCACACTGATTGTTTCTTGATAACATGACTCCCCCACCTTCCCATAATGCAGGTGATAGTCCTCCGTTCTGTGGATGCAGAAACGCGCATAAAACAATTCCCTAATGCCCCTGAAGGCATTTTCAAAATTTATTAACGCACTCTGAGCAATTATATTTGAAAAATGTTTAATACTTTGTAATTTTTATTTTAATTGCTCCCAGATTACTTATTGAGAACTTAAGCTGCCTATAAAACAGAGAGACTAATCGTTGCTTGGCACTGCCCACGTACAGTAAATATTGAGTTATGCGCTGATAGTTTGAGAGAAGATGTAAGTATCTTTCATCCCCGTTGCTCAAGGGATCTCCTCAGCATCAGTGGTGTAAGAGGTGTCTTAGGACTCTTTGAAGTGGGTGGACACTTGACATGGGCTTTATGAATCTTTTCCTTGTAGAGGAGGAAGGGGACGGGGGTTTTCCTCGTTACAGTCAGACTTCTGCGGGTACGTTTTTTCAGAACTAAAGGAGGTCTACAAAAGATTATCTTAAACTGTTGGTAACAAAATGAGACTGAGAGGAAAAAGCAATGAAATGAGTTTTGGGTTATGATGTATGATTAGAAATATTTAGAATGACAAAGATTTAACAATACAGATTTATGAAACAGGAAGTTTTCAAAACTTTTCTTTTAGACTATGAATTCCTAATTGTTAAAGAGCACTGAAAAAACATTTTTTTAATAATTATTTCTGATTATAATCAGTCACTCTGAGTTTTTCATGCAGGCTGAACATGAAAATAGTCTCCTACACCTATCTCCTGCATTAGCTTCTGATAGAAAATAGACGGTGAAACTCTAGGATTAGAAAATCCTGACAGATCTACATCACACTGACACTTAACATTCATGGACTCACCCATCTTGACTTACGACGGGGAAGGCTGTTGTTGGTTTAGCGTCCAGGAAACAGCAGAGAACGTCTCGGCTAGTAGAAGCTAACCGTTAGCATTAGCAACTCCACCACACAGCAGAACTCCTCCAGGCTTGTGTTATTTGTGGAGATAAAACATCAACGTTGCAGAGCAAACAGAGTCAGTGGTAGAGTCAGGATGCTGTTAGCCAATCAGAGGAGAGATGTCCAAATATCAGAAAATAAGACTCCAAAACCTGCCGTCTGAAGCTCAGCTGTGTTGTGGATAACTTAGTTCCTAGAAATGGTGCACCTGTATATTTTTTCCCCAGAGTACGACTTACAGGGCATTCATTCCCACTAGCGACCACTGCAAATGTTCCACACCTTTAATACTGTATAAAAGTATCCTGAAATAGTGATCCGGTGACATGAAATTCATAATCTTCTCTTATCTGGTTCTGCTGCTGAGCCACTAACAAGTTTGGTAAAAATGTCGTTGTTATTTTTATGTCTAAAAGGGAGTTAAATCCATTAAATCTGTGTAACTCTGAGGTCTCTGATGTTCTCAGGATCAGCACCTTGGACAGCGTCTATGCCACACCTTTTTAAAACAAAACGTAAACGAGCATCAACTTGAAATGAAAGAAGTAACCATTAAAACTTAACTTAAACTCCATTTTCCTCACAGCTGATCTATTTATTACGTTATCATCGAAGACCTCAGAGACATTTACCAAAAATCCTGGTCTGACCTTTACTGAGAAATCCAAAAGCAAAATAATAAACAAAGATGTGTTTTAGAATATGTCCGGATTAAAACCAGCTCTGTTACTTGAATTAGTGAAAGATGAGTGTGTATGTAACCACAAATAAATAGCCAAACAACAGAAAAATGACAGTTTTGTCGCCATTAAAAAACATTTTTTTTGTTGTTCTACTTAATTTTATGAAGAATTATATTTCATAATTGACAATCCGACTTCGAGTTATCTGAATTTATTTATTTATTTATTTATTTATTTATTTATTTATTTATTTATTATCAGCAGTAGGAAATCAGTAGTCACATGACCGGTTTTGGGTTATGAGGATGATGCATTTATATCACTGTGTTTTTTTCAAATGTATCCTATTAAAAGGCAGGATGTTTGTTTCAGTCAAACTAAACATCTCTTGCTTGAGCTGACGTCAGAACTTAGAAGTAAAACGGTTTCGTCGACCTAGAGGCTTCCTGTGTCCTCTCTGATGGTGATTCTTCTTCTAGTTTTGCAACTTAGTGTCGTCCTCGTCCTCGTCTTCGTCACGCCTCCAGCTTCAATCTCTTCTCCCGCTCTTGTGGTAATTCTGTTAAACCTGTTTTAAGGTTAAATTGAGTGGAGGTAATGCCTTCTTCTTCTTTAGGTGGTAATGGTGATAAAACAGGTCACTTTTTACTGATTCAATGATGTTTGTTAAAGTTTATGCTTTTTGATGACTTACACTTATGTCAAATTTAATTTGTTTGTTATCTCGAAAAATGACGCCGGTTGGATATTTTATGCTTTTATGGCTCCTAAATCTATATATTTTTCCAAATGTAAATGTAGGTTGTTCAAAAGGACAAACTGAGAAACGTAATATTAATAATTGTGTTTCATAACAAAATAAATTGTGCCTGAGTTAGCTACATGTGGTTTATGGGACGCCACAACAAGCAGCTGTTTCTTTAGCTCTGTGCTCCTGGTTTAGGTCTGTTGACCAGTCCAAGAAAACAGTGGAACTATAAATACATTTTTAAATATCTGCTGTAATTATTAAAAGGTTTATTAAGAGCTGGTTTCTTTGAATAACTGAAAACAATGTTTGTATGGTATAGCTGCATGACTGATAAGTCATTTGTAAAACTTTCATACCTGCTTTTTGTCTGGCACATAATAATATAAGTTACTACTACTACCAATAATAATAATAATAATAGTGTATTAGTAATAAATAATAATAGCAATAATAATGACAATACAATAAATAATAATAGTAATAAATAATAATAATAATGATAATGATAATAACAATAAATAATAATAGTAATAATAATAATAAAATAATATTAAAAATATATGAATATATAAAATAATAATAATAAATAATAAACATAAAAATAATAATAGTAATAAATAATAGTAATAGTAATAAATAATAATAATAATAATAATAATAAAATAATATTAAAAATATATGAATATGTAAAATAATAATAATAATATTAATAATAGTAATAAAAAGTATCTGAATTTCTTTATTTAAAGTGACCACAAGACAAAGATAAATTATGTTGATTCTGAAAACTAAATCTCAAAAGTGTTTAAAATTACCCGCCCCCTCTTCCCCGAGTCATTTCCCCATTTTTTCAGCTGCGGTACTTAATAAATTATGTGTAAACTTCGACTAATAACATTCAGCAGATTAGAATTTATCCTTTGAGGACGACAAATATGGATGCCAAATTTCATGGCAATAAATCCTTCATTACTGTCTGTGACATTTAACTGTGGTCCAACATACCTGACCCACAGGTGGACCGAGAGGCTGGCTGACAGACTGGAGCAGACTTTAACACACACACGCACGCACGAACACACACACACACACACACACACACACACACACACACACACACACACACACACACACACACACACACACACACGCACACACACACACACAGAGCATCTTTTATTTTGGCTGTTTCAGAGACAAAGTTCTAGAGGCGTTCCTGTTTCTAGCTCAGGTTTCAATCCTAAATGTGTGCCGATAGAAAAACGTCACATCTTCTTGTTTATGCTCAAACCAGAGGTGGGAATCTTTAGTTGTAATTATAATATGATCATCTTTCTGCCCCCCTCACCCCCCTCTGTTTGACTAAATGGTATTTTAAGTATTTTAGTGATCAAAATGATTTTACTTAAATAACTTTTTTATTATTCAAAACATTTACCTTTATGGTATGTTATTCCCTCATAAGGAATTTGTTCATTCTCACTTTGGGAAACGACCCACAAACTTCCCATGGTTGTTTTTTTGTCAGTAATGGAAACAACGTTGCTTTTACGCAGGCAGACGTGTCTGGTCTTGACCAGCTGAAATGCCTCTTTGAAAAGCAATTATTTAAACTCTTGCCAAAAGACTGCAAACAGTTCTGAATGGATGAGGAATGAAAGTTTTTGTTGCAACTCTGCAGCATTCCTTTGACAAAAGAGAGATTAGTTCATCATCCAGAGAGGCATTTGGAAGGAGCCCTCTGGCAAAGACTCTCATCAACACTTTCTGCCCCTGTATCGCTCACTGACCCCGCTCTACTGAACGCACGTGCAGTCCGTTAATGCATGTGCAGCAATTAATTTGTGTACATGCGGCAGAAGGCTGCATGCGTCTCAGACATGACTGATCACCGTCAACATAATCTCCTGACAGGATAATTGTGGGAAGCTTTCATGCCGTTTGAGTTTGTCTGCTCTCACTGGCCATCTGTTTTGAGCACGCCGCCTCCTACCTGCTACGCCAGTGCACAAAGCTACGACACTCATTTACATGACATAGAGGGAAGAGAAGCTTTTTAAAAACAGAAATCACAACCTGTCCCTTTAAAAACTGGTTTCACGAAGGGGCTCGGGCATTTCTAACACCTTTTACAAGTCGTTAATCCAACTTTTTGAGCGTGAGATTCATGTGGGGTCGAGTGCTTTCTGCTGTCGTTAAAACTAAAAAACTCTTTTCCCGTAACTTCTACTTGGGCTCCGTCATGCAGCAAACAAGCTGAATTTTGTTCACACTTGCATCTTTGCCATGAACTTTGTGTGACAGAGAAAGAAATGCAAACTGGTTACCTCCAGTCTTGCCATGGCAACGGACGCAACAAGAAAAGCGATCCCGTACCTGTGTATCTGTCTCCCTAATGGTCTGTGTGTTGGTGTAACAAGATCTGTAAAAACTCCCCTCAATGACATTTTAGATCCCCCGCTGTAACTGACCTGGGCTGGGGAGTCACAAGTAGGATTTAGGTGAGTACTCAGGCTTCTCTCAGGTTCCTGCTCCCCTTTTCCTAATGAATTCAACCACTAGACTACCTGAGACGAGGGTCTTTCCCCCCCCGGACACCGTCAGGACATAACTGGATGAGCTTAGTTTTATTGTGAAATCTAAACTTTTAGCTTTTTCTTTTTTAAAAGCACATCTGTTTGTGAAATCTCTGCACAGATTTAACAGACCCCACGAGAGTCTGCGCTGTGTTTATCTTTTCCTTTTGTATTTATTTTGATGAGAAGCCGTGTGGTGGGAGATGAAGCACTTAGCAGCCTCACTGTAGGACTGCACCAGTCGGACCACTCCTAACTCTTCTGTTCCCTCTGCTGGGAAAGGCAGATATTACACACCTTACACACAGTGCTAAACACAAACAAGAGTAATTATTTTTTATATGTAAGTATTTTCTTTTAAATTTCTTTTCATCTTCGCGTTCAAACTCTAAAAAATCTGCCTCGTTTCTGCTTCGGGTTTGCTGCCTTTTCTGAATAAGGCACGGTCTAGGTGAGGGCCTCGTCGACACCACTCTGTATGAAATATCAATGTGAATGACTCACTCCCAAGTTTGGTGTCAGTCATCTTTTGCAAATGCCAAACCTATTATCACCATATCTTTTCAAGAAGTTGTTTAGTCCATCTGGCGGCAGGAATAGCAGGAGAATATTCGCAGCAACATCCGGATCTTTTGAAGAGGCTTGTTCAGCCTCAGAACCAACTCACCCGGCTCAGGAAACCTTGGAAATAAACTTGCAAACAGCCTTATTTAATGTCTTGTTATTCATTTCAGCAGAGCTTATTTGCTTTGAGTGTAACAGAGGAGGATGGAACTAGGGATTTTTTTATTTTTATTTTGGTGTTCAGTGTTGAAGTGATCCAGTTGAGAATCAGCTAAAAATACGAAGAATCTGACTTTCTTTTATCTGAATCAGTGTCATAAATCAGCTTTTTTTGTTCCTTAAACAAACAAACAGGAAAAGAATAAAAATGTTGTGACAGGTTCCACTCACTCCAGCAGAGAAGCGGTTTGGTTTACTCGTGTCGACTGTTTTGATAAAAGCCAGCCTACTTTGCTGTATGTGTTTCTGTTTTCCTTTTTTTTATTGAATAGCACAACAGGCAAGTTCATTATGCGTGTGACTCATCCCACTAGCCCACACCCCCTCCCCATCTGCTGCTGTGCGCTGGAAAGGAGAGGGAACCGCCATTGATCACCTCTTCCCTCACACACGCACGCACACACCCCACCTTCAACGTCACCATCGATCGGCATGTTTAATGTTTTTGTGGGGAATAGGTGGCATTTCCTTTTGTGTCATTTTACACCTGTTTCCCACCATTTACTGGAGTCAGAATACACGCCAGACCAGACCTGTAAAGAGACATTAAAATGTGAAACAGTTCTATTTTAATTCAGACTCATTTATAGCCATACTATGCAACTTTTTCATATTTTTAAATCATTTTCTTGAGCCAGTTTGTGCTAAAATGAACCTTTACTGGGTTAATGAAACGTCACTCAGACCCCCCACCACCCTCTGTGGACAGAATACCGCACTTGCAACTTCAGAGTGGCGGTCCGGTCCCTGTTGGACTTAGTAAAGTGGAGCTGACATGCCTGGTGCTGCAGTCTGCTTCCAACATGTTTCCTGCATGTTTTCACAGCTGATTTGTTTGATTTAGTGATGAACCGCTCCTGTAGACACTAATGAAGGCTGAGGAGACATTTCAGCTGTTAGATTAAGGTGTTAAAAAGACACAGCGAGGAGATAAGTTTCACTTTTGGACCTACTAAATGGACACTAGGGGGGTGCTAAAAGCAAGCCAAAACTGTCAAGTGTGCCTTTAACAATGCTTGTTCACTCATTTTAAAGTGTTTGGATTCATATTTTTTCTGCTCTGAAGGTTCCATCCATCCATTCTCTTTTGTTTATCCGGGGTCGGGCCGTGGGGGCAGCAGCCTAAACAGAGAGGCCCAGACTTCCCTCTCCCCAGCCACTTGGGTCAGTTCCTCTGGGGGAATCCCAAGGTGTTCCCTGGCCAGCAGGGAAACATAGTCCCTCCAGCGTGTCCTGGGTCTTCCTTTAGGGCTCCTTCTGGTTGGACGTGCCTGGAAAACCTCAACAGGGAGGCATCCAGGAGGCATCCAAACCAGATGCCCAAGCCACCTCAACTGGCTTCTCTTGATGTGGAGGAGCAGCAGATCTACTCTGAGCCCCTCCTGGATGAACGAGCTTCTCACCCTATCTCTAAGGGAGAGCCCAGCCACCCTGTGGACAAAACTCATTTCGGCCGCTTGTATCCACGATCTCGTTCTTTCGGTCACTACCCAAAGCTCGTGACCATAGGTGAGGGTAGGAACGTAGATCGACCAGTAAATTGAGAGCTTCGCCTTTCGGCTCAGCTCTCTCTTCACCACGACAGACCGGTACAACGCCCGCATCAATGCAGACGCAGCACCAATCTGCCTATCAATGCCTATCAAACAAGACCCTGAGATACTTAAACTCCTTTAGTTTAGTTTAAGTTTAAAGGTGCTATGTGGGATATTCATCGAAATCATGGTAAAAATTGCGACTCTTTAGCGCCATGCAGTTCAGAGTAAGTATTGCAGCTACGGTGGCCCACTCAAAAAGGCAACAACTCCAGCATTCACTCCAGCCATCTGGTTCGTTTTTTTTACAAAAAGCATGAGATTGATTTATTTCCAATCACTGTAGCCTAACCCACACAAAGCATATAACTACTCAAGCAGGTAAAAAACATTTTTTAATGACTGTTCAGTCTTAATGCATAATGCCAGGCGTACCCCCCCCCCACCCCCCCGACGAGGCGGCGCGATCCGCCACCCCCCTCAGTCAACAAGCATCACGGCTGTAAACATTTCTAGGGGAATCACTGCTGTTAGCTGTTATATCAACCTAGCAGCGGAGTAAACAAGCGTCTGCCGGTTAGCCATCAGCTGATCGTGGCACACTGTGTGCGCCGCAGTGAAGATCGAGATGGAGCTAAAGTCAACCACTGGCTGTTTAGCGATCGGATAGCCGATGAGGTTTGGCTGGAGCCGGGGACACGCTGTGGAAATAAAGTAACTAATGCTAACATAGCTACCGGCTAGCGGACCACCGCTGAAGCGTGTTGGGAGAGACACGGCAGGCTGCGGTAAGAGAGGAGACTTTAATAGAAGGAACTTTCTTGAAGAAGGACTTTGGAACTGATACGTTGGGACCGGATTGGGAGCTTTATTATGAAGAAAAGAAAAGATGAGGTGAGTCAGGAACAACACTTGGAGACTGGTGTCTAGCTGTTGCGGGCGGGGTTCTCATCATATGCAGCTGCTGAGTGTTGGAAATCAATAAGACCTGACATATTTGATGTGTCTTTTGATTTCATTGTTTGTTATTCAACCTAAAAAAGTACAGCAACGGTGTAGCAGCTAGTCTCGTCTCTTCTTAGTTGAACTGTCAGACGCCATGCTTCCACGGCGCACTGCTGCCCTCTGTTGTTTCTTTCAGGTTACAGTCATAGTGCAAACGCGTAACTCAGAGCTCGTATGTCCCTAAATAGCTACCGTATTTCAAGATGGAGGATGACCATGGAGCGTCGACCACAATTTACGTATTAAAAATGTAAAATTTGAAGCTGAGAGGAATATTTAGAATTGATGTTGGTGAGAAATATTAATGAAAAGGGACAAGTTTGTGCACTGGATACACAGAATTTGGTAGTAAACAGGTAAAAATATTACACACTGGGGCTTTAAGCTCTGAGGGTGTCTTCCATTATTCCTGAATGCAGCTGAGACTTTTATATTTGAATGCATCCTAATGTTTGTTTTTCATGTCAATAATCTTTTCCTAAGAAAGCTGGTCAGTGTTTTTCCAACTCTCAAAACATTTTAGTTTAATTTCACAAACAAAGGAGAGCTAAACATCATTCAGAGTAAGAATAAGAATGAAATTATTAAAGATTTCATAAAAATATCCTCCAAGTAGTATAAATATTACACATTTAGAATCAAAAATCGAACAGATTTTTAGAATAATGTGTTTCAAGTGGCACACATTTGGAATACTTGCCAATAAATAAGGAAATGAATAAAGAAAAACAACATTTTTCACAATTGTTTTTTTTCATGCCTAACAGCTTGTGCTGGCTTTACATTTATTTTTAGCACTTTTCACACTCTAAAGTAGCTAAACTTCTTTTTGAGAAGCTTGAGAGCATTAGACAAGAATTGAAAGACTTTGTTTCACACCAGAAGCCTCAGAGTTGGCAGGTTGAGCTCGGTTGATTTACTTAGATTTATGCAGCAGACTCTCAGCGGTTTCCCATCACACCTGAACTAACAAGCACCACAACCAATATGAGCTGTTTAAACAGTGAATTCAAATGCAAATTAAAGGGGCAGTTCTCATCGTATAAAAGGGTATTCTAAGGTGTTGGTTTTGAACAATTAATATCTCATAACAACCTCGGTTTGGTGAAACTGGGATTAGTTCTGACTGGATTGACAAGCTAACAGCTGGCGGATTACTGTCATCTTAGAACAACTGAATTCTTGACATTTTTTGTCCTATAAACCTAAAGAATGTTGTTAACTTCACATTGTGCAGTTATTTATACATATTGCAAATTACCAGTTGGTTTAATGCTACGAATAGCTAGCTCTGTTGCATATTTATGATGCAAATAACCATAGGATTCTATCTAAATGACCACAAATCCACATATCTGGGGCTGGATAGTCTTCATTTGATGCCGCAAAACATTTTTCAGTTTTTACCCTTTGGTAAAATATAACCCTGACTTGATTGTGGAGCTGATTACAGCTCTTCTACTTTTACAGTATATGATTTTTTTATTTGCTTTTGTCTTTTTTTCTTCTTTCTTTTTGTCCACCGCGATTGCTCCGCAACTTCACCAAGCAGCTCACGTCTGCCGCAAAGCAGTACCACTGGATGGCAATAAAATTTATTTTTTCCCATGCTTTTACGTCAATCACAAGTGCCTCGATGTCAGACATAGCGGTTTTTTTTAGACCTCTCGGTTGCCATAGTTACCCGTGGACTGCCACAGATCAGCCAGCTTGTTTAAATGCAGGATCTTTACAAAGTGCTTGCATTGACCATTTATGGCAGAAAGTGGGTGTGTAGGAGGAGGGACATGATCCAAAAACACCTGAGTTCATCTAGCATGGGTGTGATTTATAAAGCAGGAATTGCATGCAGCTGTGTGTACGCAGGATTTTATAGGTTGGAAAATGACTTATGTAAGCCAAATGTAAACATGTAAAACCAGCAGTTAGTAAGACCAGGCAAAATAGATTCATTCATTTTTTCTTTCTATTACATGAAACTTGCATCAAAAGCTTTTCATTTTCTTTTTTAATATTATGAACACATTAAAGCAGCAATCCAGAGTTTTCCACTTTTCAGGAATTATGTATGATGTTTCAGAAATCCGTGAAAGTGATAGTTTTACCCTGTTCTAGGGCTGCTCAATTAATCAAATTTTAATCCCAATTACGATATGGGTTTTGAACGATTATAAAATCAAAACAAATCGATTATTTGCTCCTCCCCCTCGCGGTTTACTCCCGCGCTACGCCGAGCTGCAAATCAAGCGCACCTCCCACACAGCGTTGCCAATTTAGCAACTTTGTCGCTATTTCTAACAACTTTTCAGACCCTCTTCTTGACTTTTATTTCCTAAAAGCATCTAGCGAACAACTTAGCAACATTTCTGATAACTCTTAGCTACTTTCTGTATAACTTTGTCGCCGATGTTCCCTACAGGTTAGCAAAACACTCAGCTGCACTCCGGACCGACAAGCTTGCGGTCTCTGTCACTTTCGACAGATAGTTAAAGACGGCAAGTCTCCGTCAGCCTCTGCGAGACTGTCGGAGCCCTTGTGTCCACGCAAAATGGCGTTGCGTGTCTCCGAACCGACGCAGATTGAGAATTATAAATTAGGCTTTACGTCGACTGACCAATCATAAACCTTTCTAGGTGGATCTCATTCGCTAGAAAAATGTTGTTTTACAAGCTAAATAAATTCAAGACACAGCGAGCCGCACCTGAAGTGGATTTACACGCATTTTACTGTCTTCATTCGCTCTCACGTCACACCTCCAGGTTCTCATGCTGATAAATAATCATCAGTTCATCTCTGAGCGACACGTTGCATCGTGCAGCTGTACACACTCTCCTATGGCTCTGCTGGACAGGGCTAAATTATTATGCAGCAGGTTGTGGAAGTTCACTACAACATAGAAGTTCATATGTTTTTTTATTTATTTTATATTATGGATGTTTGCACTGTATTTCTCTTTTGTCAGTATTTTGCAGTATTTGTTTGATCAAATTGGGTCTGTTTTGGGTAGGCTTAAATAAGTGAAACTTCAGCCTAGACCCTTTTGGTTATTTACTATGAGTAAGTGTGTTGGCTCTTTTACACGAGATGTATATATATATATGTATAGGGAAAGCATACATGGAACGCCACAACCAGGTGGCATAGTGTACAGGAACATCTGTGCAGAATATGGACTGGAAGCCCCAAGGTCAAAGAGGGAAACACCCCCTAAGGTGGTAGAGAATGAGCGAGCCAAGATCCTGTGGGACTTTCAGATCCAGACTGACAAAATGGTGATGGCAAACCAACCAGACATTGTGGTGGTGGACAAACAACAGAGGACAGCTGTTGTGGTTGATGTAGCAATTCCATGTGATGGTAACATCAGGAAAAAGGAACACGACTAGAGGAGTACCAGGGCCTCAAAGAAGAACTTGAGAAAGCCTGGAGAGTGAAGACATCGGTGGTGCCCGTGGTCACTCGGGGCAGTGATCATAGATATCATGTATATCACTAGATGCCTTACCTGCGCTCTTCGTCAATTGGACGAACGTCCCTACGCGGCGGCCATCTTACCTCGGACAGCTGCCCCCTTTCGTAACATTGGTGTCAATTGTGCATGTACTATTTAAATAACTCTAACTTGCTCAATTTTCAACCGAATTTCAAACGGTTTGGTTTGTTATAAACGCCAGAGATGTGGCTGTGAAATATGATGGATTTGGCCCATTAATTTAAAAATGTGAAAGTACGTCCTATCAAGCCTATGTGATATAAGGTTTGTAATAATGCAACCCGCTTGTAAATCCGTTAATATTTAATCGAGTTAAGAGTGTTTTTGTGTAAGTTGTTCACTCACCTTCCATCTGCTACCATTGAGAACGGAACGTTAACTGTCCGAGGTAAGATGGCCGCCATGTAGGGACGCTGTCGACTCCCAGTTAAGGCATCTAGTGATATATATGATATCTATGGCAGTGACCCCCAAACTGGAGGAGTGGCTAAAGCAGATCCCAGGAACATCAGACATCTCAGTTCAGAAAAGTGCATTTCTAGGAACAGCTAAGATACTGCGCAGAACCCTCAAGCTCCCAGGCCTCTGCTATAGTACCCGAGCTTGGAAGAATGAGACCACCCTCGGAGGGTAAGATGGGAGATTTATATATATGAATAAACAGCATAATGTGAGAATAGTAATTCTAAAACAATATGGTTTAGCTCTGTTGGTCAGCTATAGGTGCACCACGTTCACGAACAAGGGGTCTTGCTTTCGGCCATAAATGCAGAAGTGGGAAGAACGGCTTAATGTGCAGTACATTTTTTAGCCTCTAGATGGTGCAGTTGGAAAAAAACTCAAGCATCCTGATACTAAAGTGTCAGCCAACCCCCTACCAGAGTCTTACTCCTCCCACATTTCCAATTTGAAAAATACGTGACAAGAAGACGTTGCCCAGCGGACCATGAGGGCGGGTCTGTGGCAGTGAGTGACACAGACTGCCAAAGTAATGACTATACATGTCTACAGCATTATTAGACACAAAATTATACAGTTTATCAGCAACAAAATTTAATTTAGGGGCGGAACTTGCTCTTGAAAGTACTTTAGTATTTAAATAATTTGGTGTGTATTTTGTTTTACCGTCTAAAATATCTCAAAATCACTAAAGTCTGAGCCTTTTGTCTTGGGAACCTACAGTTTGGACCCTGCTTGCTCTAGTTTGGTATTAAATAACTTCAAAGGTTACCTGGTATGATGTGTAAGTTCACAAAAGAGTAAAGGAGTAAAGTTTCCCACTACAGTGAAGGAAAACAGAGAGCTGTGGTGCCATCAGCCAGTGAAATGATTTAAGCATGAAACAGACATTTTATTAGGATTGATGAAAATCAGTTAGACATGAAACGTGGCCTGATATTATCAGTCATTTAACACAGCTGTAGGTCTGATTTATGAGAGACAGTTTGCTCATAATGAATTATGAGAACAAGAAAAGTGAAGCAGAGCTTCATAAAAGGCGTTTCCACATTTGTGTTCCACTGAAAGCAGATCCAGGTCTTGTCCCCCACCCCCCATTAGGGTTTATTTGTGTAGATGTGGACACATAGCAACTTTTTCCATCCATCCATCCATCCATTTTCTTCCGCTTATCCGGAGTCGGATCGCGGGGGCAGCAGCCTAAGGAGGGAAGCCCAGACCTCCCTCTCCCCAGCCATTTGGGCCAGCTCCTCCGGAGGAATCCCAAGGTGTTCCCTGGCCAGCTGAGAGACATAATCTCTCCAGCGTGTCCTGGGTCTTCCTTTGGGTCTCCTCCCGGTTGGACGTGCCTGGAAAACCTCACCAAGGAGGCGTCCAGGAGGCATCCTAATCAGATGCCTGAGCCACCTCAACTGGCTCCTCTCGATGTGGAGGAGCAGTGGATCTACTCCGAGCCCCTCCCGGATGGCCGAGCTTCTCACCCTATCTCTAAGGGAGAGCCCAGACACCCTGCGAAGAAAACTCATTTCGGCCGCTTGTATCCGCGATCTCGTTCTTTCGGTCACTACCCAAAGCTCGTGACCATAGGTGAGGGTAGGAACGTAGATCGACCGGTAAATTGAGAGCTTCGCCTTTCGGCTCAGCTCTCTCTTCACCACAACAGACCGGTACAACGCCCGCATCACTGCAGACGCAGCACCAATCCGCCTATCGATCTCACGCTCCACCCTTCCCTCACTCGTGAACAAGACCCTGAGATACTTAAACTCCTCCACTTGGGGCAGGACCTCGTCCCTGACCTGGAGAAGGCATTCTACCCTTTTCCGACTCAAGACCATGGTCTCGGATTTAGCAACTTTTTATGGTTCCAAATTAACTTTATGTGAACCAAACCTGATTTTGAGCCGACACAATGACCACATGTACATGTACTCTCTTAGCCAAGTTTGTGTTGCATTCCAGGACCTAGCTGAAAAATGAACTGAGGGCTCAAAAAGACACTTTGCCTCACGGATATCTGGGCAGATGACTAGATATATCAGCTCTGACTCGTAAAACACTGAAGAGTTCAATTTGTTTATAAATGGCCCGGTTAGAGAGGGTTGGACCGTTTGAAAATCTTTAGGAGACGAAAAAATAACTTTAGTCAGATCGGAGCAACTCAGACCCATAGGAATCCATTATAACTGCTCGCTTCCTTGTATGACCCTGCGCCCCAGAGTGCTTTGCGATGTTACGTCACAATCTATTTTTAGCTACTGTAGAAAGCTCTATTGATTGTGGTGGTCATCCTAAATGGGGTTGATTTCTAAAGTGAGTCAATTGAAGATGCGCGCACACACACACACACACACACACACACACACACACACACACACACACACACACACACACACACACACACACACACACACACACACACACACAGGTTATTCCTCTTTAAGTAAATGTCTAAATTAAATAAATACATACATACATGCATACATACATAAAGATGCAGACAAAAAACATTAGAGTGATTTGGCCAAAATTTAAAGTGCTTCAAAAATGTAATCTTGTTTTTTTTTTGGTTGTTTTGTTTCTTTTTCTTTCTGTAGAGGAAAATAAACGAAGCCCATGTTGAAATAAGCCCACAACATCACTGTAAATAAAAACTCTGCTATCACTGACATGTAAGACATTAAAACCAATTAAACAAACACTTGCCCTGTCAAGTTTTATTTGGTGGAATTTATTTTTCTGTGACCACAATAAACTCTTATTCCCAGCTGTCATAGTCTTTAAAATGTAAAAGTGAAAACAAATTAAGACATCTCTTGAAATGATTAGAAATTTGCAGAATATTTAACTCCACATCAGACTTTTAGGCTTTTGTTTTTAATAGCTACAGCAGCAACACTTGGTGATGACTTTCAGTTTTATTATAGGAATCCTGCAGCTTCAGATGAGACAGAAAATGTCTCACGATGTTGTGACACTTTCTCCACCACAGAGAAAGAAACACTTAAATAATGAACTAACATCGTGATGATGATGATGAATCGTGTTTATGGAGCCCGGTTGTGAGAAGAACGTGTTGTTTTCTTTCTTTCTCGCATGTAGGTGGTCCTGGACATGACATTTGGAGGTGGTGGTCATACCAAAGCAATACTGAAGACGGCTCCCAAAGTCACGGTCCTGGCCTTGGACCGAGATCCCACGGCGTTTTCTCTGGCCCAGCACTTAGCCGAGGAGCACTCGTAAGTGATTTATTCAGAAAGATCAACCCAAGCTCGAGTTGGAGCTTAAAGCAGCACGCTGTCTAGACAAATGTTTATGCTACAACAGGACTAATATTTCACAGCGAGTTTTTATTGTCACAGCTGACAGCTTGACAGTTTTAAGAAGTGTTAGGTTTTGTGGTCATTCTTTTCTTAAAGCATACTGTGGGCTTGATAAACAGCATCATTGCGGCTTTCCCTCTCCTTCTCACTCGTTTCCTGAGCCTGATCCAATATAGCTTGCCAGGATACAGCCCCTGAGTTTCACTGTCCAATCAAATCCATTCTTCCTCCTTAACTTAAAGATTCCCCCCCTCCCACGCAAAGCTGGTGGGCCCAGCATGTCATTTGTCAGAGTGAGGGCCCACGCCTGCTGTGTGAGGGAGATGCTGCCTCCCACGGAGGATCCATAAGTTATGGGAAGGAGGAGGAAGGGGGGTTGTTAAAAGTGAAGAGAGAAATAAAAAAACAGATAGAAAAGAGTGAGTGGAGAGGGAGACACGAGGACAGAAAGCCAGGGTGAGCGGGAGTGTGTGTGTGCATGAGCAAGGCGCGGGTGGATGAAAATGAGATGTTCCTAAGACCGTGGCGTGGGAAGGAATCCTTTTACGTAGATTCTGGGGAAACCTCTCTCAAGGGAATCTGCCAGAGAAATGTGCCTGTGAGCGGGGAATGACAATTAAGGGAGAGAGAGAGAATAAGAACACTGTATTCTGTCAGCAGCAATATACCCCCGCTGTAAACTCCTCCACGCCTACTCGTGATGCAAGTTGAGAGAGGCTAGAGAAATCCAGCAATTAGCCAATATTATTGGGAGCCTGAGTAAAAGACCCTGCCTGCCTACGCCGTGCATCCCACACGTCAGGGCTAGAGGATTTTCTCTCTCCTCGGTACTCCCGCGTCTTGAGCAAAGTGCACCCTTATTGCAAACTGTTGAATGTTGGCATCAGTCTGAACCGAGTCTCACTAAACCAGGAGGGTAATTCATGCCCAAACACTTCAGAAAACAACATGAAGTTATGAAATTTCAGCCACGTATTTAACAGGATATTCCTCCTGCATGTTGAGCCTCACCGCTCTGCATCATTCTTCTTGTTGCTATGACTTCCCCAGGCTCCAGGCACTGCAATTGTTGCGCCCACAATAAACATTATAAATCTGAAACGGCACCGATCATTACCGAACAAACACTGCACCTCCGGTTTTCTATAAGGTCACACAGATTAATAGGACATTTTCATTTATTGCATCCATCATGCATTAAGTTGATTTAACACCAGGCTTAGTGTTGGCCGTCTGAGTTGAGGGACTTAAAAACTTTCATTATTGCTGACCATCGAATGATGTGAGTACATACAGGGATGCTTCTTTGCTTTGCTCGGATTATTAAAGATTTTAAAATGAGACTTGCTGTGAAAAGATTTAAATGCCTCACTTGGGAATCTCTGGGTTTGAAAAGAACTTCATATTTGTTTTTTGAATAAATCCCACCTTTTCATCTTCAAATTGTTCCAGCTTTTCCCTTTGAATCATGCTGCATTCACTTACCATCGGACATATAGAGCATCTAAACTAATTCGCTCAATTGTTTGTACTTTTCCTGCAAATTCTCATCAGAGGTTTGATATTTCTCTTGAAGTCATGAAGGTAAATTCACTAATAATCAGTTATACATCTAACATTTTATAGCCTCATAATAACTATAATTTTATATAAATGTGTTGTTGATGCAACGTGGTTTTCATCCTGGCCGTGGAACACTGGACCAGCTCTATACCTTTAGTGGGGTCCTGGAGGGTGCGTGGGAGTTCGCCCAACCAATCTACATGTCTTTGTGGATTTGGAGAAGGTGTTTGACTGCGTCCCTTGGGAGGCCTTGTGGGGGGTACTTCGAGAGTATGGGGTACCAGGCCCCTTGATATGGGCTGTTAGGCCCCTGTATGACCGGTGTCAGAGCTTGGGCCGCATTGCTGGCTGTAGGTTGGGCTCGTTTCCAGTGGGAGTTGGACTCCACCAAGGCTGCCCTTTGTCACTGATTCTGTTCATAACTTTAATGGACAGGATTTCTAGGTGCAGCCAAGATGTTGAGGGGATCTGTTTTGGTGACCTGAGGATCGGTTCGCTGCTTTTTGCAGATGATGTGGTCCTGTTGGCTTCATCAGACCGTGATCTCCAGCTTTCACTGAAGTGGTTCGCAGCTGAGTGTGAAGCAGCTGGGATGATAATCGGCTCCTCTTAATCCGAGACCATGGTCTTGAGTCGGAAAAGGGTAGAATGCCTTCTCCAGGTCAGGGGTGAGGTCCTGCCTCCAGTGAAGGAATTTAAGTATCTTGGGGTTTTGTTGACGAGTGAGGGAAGGATGGTGCGCAAGATCGATAGGCGGATTGGTGCTGCATCTGCAGTGATGCGGGCGTATTACCGGTCTGTCATGGTGACAAGAGAGCAGAGCCAGAATGCAAAGCTTTCAATTTATCGGTTGATCTACATTCCTACCCTCACCTATGGTCACAAGCTTTGGGTAGTGATCGAGAACAAGGTTGCAGATACAAGTGGCCGAAATGAGTTTTCTCCACAGGGTGTCTGGGCTCTCCCTCAGAAATAGGGTGAGAAGTTTGTAGGCTTTCCACACTAGCATACCCCACCTAGATAGGGTAGCGAGTGTCCACATCAGCATAGCCTGGATTTTTTCCGTGCACAACCGGTCGTTTTTTTCAGCCCTCTTCCCAAGGCAATGTGCTTCGGGCTGAACACACCTACTGCCGACTGATTGGCCAGCTCAAATTCATGCCTACCATTAGGGGGAACCTCCGACTGACGGATAGAATCAGCCAGCGGGGGCTTCCCACATGCGTGATTCATTATCATTCTGGATACTGTGGAGCAAGCCTGTAGCTGAAGCTGTCTCTCTGGAGCACACACCCACCCACCGATCCATCCAACCCCACCCACCCACCCAGCCAGGCAGGCAGGCAGGCAGGCAGGTAAAGCAAAGCAAGATGCAATATCAGAGTCAGAGAGTCTCCAAAAGCAACACTGCTCAGGCCACCTTCATTTAATAAGGAAGACACCGCAGACTTCTCTGCCCTCTTTTTCCCTGCCCACATGCTTGAAGATGCACTCATGACATCACTGATATCTTTGTTCCAATTTTTTGCTCCAATTTTGGAGACCGCCGATGTACTCAAGCACGTCTGCATTCCTAAGGACGTGTGGAAGGAACCCTGCCAGGCTGGGGCAGGTAGCGCGGAGTGGAGTGAAGCCAATGCTATAGTATGGAAGAACCATTGGTCATCTAGGAAGGGCTCAAAGTAGATCCACTGCTCCTCTACATAGAGAGGAGCCAGTTGAGGTGGCTCGGGCATCTGGTTAAGATGCCTCCTGGGCGCATCCCAGGACACGCTGGAGGGACTATGTTTCTCAGCTGGCCAGGGAATGCCTTGGGATTCCCCCGGAAGAGCTGGCCCAAGTTGCTGGGGAGAGGGAAGTCTGGGCCTCTCTGCTTAGGCTGTTGCCCCCTGTGACCTGGCCCAGGATAAGCGGATGAAAATGGATGGATGGATGGAAGGATGTTGTTGTTGACACACTTGAGATATACTAGTCTACCTGTTTCAGCTGCACACTTCCCTTTTGATTGTGTTGTGAAGCACCTTGGGTGGTTGTAGAAGGTTGCAGGTTCAATCCCAGCTCCCGCCAAAGAATGCTGCTGTGTGTCCTTGGGCAAGACACTTAACCCACCTTGCCTGCAGGTGGTGGTCAGAGGGACTGGCGGCGCCAGTGCTCAGCAGCCTCGCCTCTGTCAGTGTGCCCAAAGGCAGCTGTAGCTACATTGTAGCTCATCCCCACCATTGTGTGAATGGCTGGATGACTGATTGTGTTGTGAAGCACCTTGGAGGGTTGTAGAACCCTAAGAAGGCACTATACAAATACAGGCCATTTACTATTTACCATTTTGTTTCTTTAATTGAAAAACTGTGTAATTACTAGGAGTGTAACAGTACATTGATCTACATTGATGTTATGGTCATTGATCTAAAATGCAAAAATTTAAAGAATTAGAACAATTTATCAAATGAGGTTTTATTTTGAAAATTGCTTTATTTTGAAGTTCTGCTGACATGCTGCTTTCCACCTATTTTTGCATATCACCAAACGTGTTAAATGAACAAGCTAGCGGCATCATGGCAAGCAGTGAGACAACAGTCAGTGGAGAAATGGTCTCTTCCCTGATAAATGATTGTGTTCAATCACTTGTATTGTTTCATATCAATCGATAGATCCTTAATCAGATCAAGTCAAAATGGTATTGTGACTGAATTTGAGATATCAGCAAACATTCAATAGCAATCCACTGTATGGATATAATATTATATAGTGATCAAACAGGGATTCACACCCCTAAGGGCTTGTATTTGATATAGCACCTTCTAAGGTCCTACAACCCCCCAAGGTGCTTTACAGCACAAACAGTTATTCACACACACACACACACACACACACTCACATACACACACACACACACACACACACACACACACACACACACACATTCACACGCTGGTGATGATGAGCTACATTGTAGCCACAGCTGCCCTGGGGCTTCAATGACAGAACCGAAGCTGCCGAACACTGGCGCCACCGGTCCTGCTGACCACCACCAGCAGCAGGTAAGGTGGGTTAAATGTCTTGCCCAAGGACACAATGACTACAACAGACGGGGCTCGAACCTACAGCCCTCTGGTTATTGGGCTGGCACTTAACTCCTCTGCCACCGTCACCCTTACCCCTACTTAACACTGGAAGCATCAGCGTTGCGGAACGGTTTACTCGCGAGTTTCGCTGCGTGCCAGTATACACCGGGAGAATCTCAGCCGCAAAGCGGCTTCTCCGCCATACTCCTCACAAATCCCTCGAGACTTCAAAGGTCACAGTTTGTTTATGCCATCCGCCATTAAACCAAAAAGAAGGAAATCACGTTTGACATCACTGTTTGATGTCGTATATAATGTTGTTCCTCTCCACTGCCAGGATTAAAGCCATGAAAAACACACCGCTGCACTTCTCGAACAATGCGGTAATTAAATAAGCCGTGAGGTCACACATATAGACGTAATCTATGTACATATGAAATCGCATCGCTGCAATAGACTTTTATTTTGAAAATTACGACACGTTTTACACTGAAACCCTCATGTGATTTCCTGTCTAGCCCTATGTTAACTGCAGAAATTGACGTGTCTCGCCATTCTGTGCCTCTTCTGGGGCGCGCCTGAAAATTGCCTTGTCGTGGCTGGTTTGAATCACTCCCACAAACTATAATGGATGTTCTACACTGCTGATGCTTCCAGTGTGTGAAGTAGGGGTTACCCTTCAAATGACTCTCTATACTAATATGTTACTTGTTATGTGTTTGCAGTTGTCTGAATTCTGTAATAAGTCAATAACCTCATTTTTCAGAGGTTAACATGAGGACCTCGTTCTTCCTGCTGAGCCTGACTTTTATGAATTCAATTTCCTTATTTTTAAAGTTGATGCTGAAATTCATTAGTTTGTAGAAATTTGTGAGATATTAATGAATAAGTTGTGATGCTGCTGTCCTGAAAAGACTTTAAAATTGGTTAGTTAACAAGACGTTATCACACAGCTGCCTTTATAAGCAATTAGTCATTAGTGGAAGTGAATCATCCTCAATCCACAAAAATCCAGACATTGTCCGTCTGTACCACACGTTGATTTCTGGAAACAAACACATTTGTTTGGTTAAGCTGCTGATTTGCATCTAAAAATTTACCTAAAATCATCTTTTGGGATTTTTCTTTTCACTAAAATAAATCAGACACCAAAAGATTTTATGCAGAAGAAAGATGAAAACGTAGAAGTTGCTTGATATTTTTACAGAGAAAAGCCAAGAAAATGTTTGAGCTTTTGCGTTTTTTATTCTTTTGCTCAAAGTGTCTGTTTTCATTTTTAAGAAGCCAAATATGTTATTGCACAAATGTTCTTTTTAAAAATGAAGAAGCAGCCTGAAAATACTGCAGAGAACTGTTAAAATGTCCTTTGATTACAAGAACACAGCTTTCCTCTTGCTTCAGTAATAATAAAAAGTCCCAGAAAGATCTTTAATAGTCTTGAAGGCCAATTGAAGCTGATTCAGATATAAAAAAAGTTGTATTTTTGAAAGACTATTCTCTCTGTGTTTTTATCCTTCACTCACTGTAGATATTTTCATCACTGCTCCCCTGCTGAAAGCAATCAATCAGCATCTTGTCTGAGGCTTCAGTGACGCAGGTAAAAGAACTGAGGAGGTCAACACAAGGGAATATTTCAGGCTTGATTTGTGACGAGGCAGCATGTGAAGGATCCAGATGTCCTCTTTCATCGTTGAATAAAGAGCAGAGAAATTGTCTGAACATTTAGATTTTTTTTATTTAACGTTATTAACTGCTCCTCTCACCATTAGGCTCATCCTACCTGCTCTGGACTTTAATCCATCTCCATCATTCTGTGTTTTATTGTCCAAAGCTTTCATTGTTTTCATTCAAATTTGAGCTAAAATCACACGCAGTGTTGCATTAGTCCACCAAGGAGCCATTATAATCACAATAAGTTACTCTGGTATCAATGTTGTCTGTGCTGCAACTAAAAATATCTCAGATCTCTTAAGCAATTATGAGTCTACACTTGAACTTCAGCACTACACCAGTGAAACTTGTCCTCTTTAATAAAATACGACCTTACATAAGGCATTTATATCTCAAACGCTGTCTAAGCCACATAAAGAAGTTAATAATTTAGAATTGTTATGTAACCGTTTTGCATATTTTTAAAGCCTTATAAAAACATGTTTTGGAAAGAAGTCGCAGTGGGACGAAGGCATGTTCATCACCTGCATGTGGGCGGACACGTCAGACGTTTGATTTCCAATAATTAAAGTGTTGCTATTTGGGGGAAAACGTTCCGGTAGATTGGGCGGGTTTGAGCCGTGATGCTTTCAATGGCATGTAGACGTTAGCTCATACAAGATTTTTCCTAGAAATCAAACACAAAATATTCTTTTTAAATTGTATTCCCGCCTGAAAACTCCGTCTTTTCACAATGTTTTATGTGTGATAAAAGTCTGATATCTTGTCTTCATTTTCCTGTTTTTTGAGTGTCGGACAGATACTAGTGATTATAGGTTTGTCCCCTGTAGACTAAATATTAAATACTCAATTTTGTTACTTAAAGCCTATAAATAATACAATGAAGTCCCTCACAATAGCCTTTGTGTATCTATCACTTACTTCACCCTGTTAGCTTTAGAAACGTCTACAGTTTATTTTGCATAAAGAATGTCCAAAATCTTGGTGTGACCTTTGACCCATCTCTCACCCTGGATTCTCATGTCAGTTCTCTTGTTTGCTCTTCCTTCTTCCATCTCAGGAACATTGCTAAGCTGAGTCCCATTCTGTCCAGCTCTGAACTGGAGATTGTTCTCCACACCTTCATCTCCTCACGCTTAGACTACTACAACTGGCTTTTCACTTGTCTGAGCAAAACCTCCCTGAGTCTTTTACAGGTGGTCCAGAATGCCTGTGCTAGACTGCTGACCAAGTCCTCCAAACACACCCACGTCACACCGCTCCTCCTCCAGCTTCACTGGCTGCAGGTTAACTTCAGGTTCAGGTTCAGGCTTGTTCTGGTTTTTAGGGGCCTTACGTGGACAAGCACCAACATAGATTGGTGATCTTCTCAGTCCCTACACCTCCAGCAGGTCCCTGAGGTCCAGTGATCAAAACCTACTGCAGCGCACCAGGCTAAAGACCAAAGGTGACAGATCATTTGCTGTGGCCCCCAGACTCTGGAACTCTCTCCCCCTGAGCCTGAGATCAGTGGACTCAGTGGTCTCCTTTAAAAAGCAGCTGAAGACTCACCTGTTCAGGTGGCTTTGGTCTGACCTTTGGTTGATTCTTCATCACTACCTTCTCTTCATGCTACTCTGTCTACCATTTCTGCCTTTCCTGAGATCCACTGATTACCCTTTTTCTTTTTCCATTTCCTCACATTTTTTAATCACAATTTTTATTTTTCACATATTTTTATGATCATTTTTAATATTTTTTTTATTTAATTTTTCTTATTTAAATTTTTTGTTCTTGTAATTTTTATCTTGAGAGGCGCTATATAAAAGATCGTTTCTTCTTTTTCTTCTGAAATTTAGCTGGTGCTGGTTAAATTCTATTTCTGCTTCCTTCTGCTCCAGATTCTGCCATTAGGTACCAATAGGGTGTAAAACCATAGCCTAGCATTTACGCCTAGCATTTACGCCTAGCTCCGCTGTTCAACAGTAAGCATAAATATCCTGTTTATGGGAGCTGCCATGTTGCGTGAGTCCTGCCTTCTCCGCACATAACCACAGTGTTTTAACTATCACATAGCTAATTACAACTAAACAAATAAAAATGAATTTGTGAACACGCAGCAGGGAGGTGAGAAATGATCGGTGTTGTATTTTTATTTTTAAGTCAGCAAAATCTCCAACTCTTTCAGATGGAGCTGACTGGACTTTAATACTTCTACTGCAGCCGGCCCTTAGGGGGCACATCCGATGCTTCTGGCTTCAACTCTAAGTATTTTGACTGGCTCCACTATGGTTGTGATTTAAAATGAATACATTTGGCATGCTTCGCAGATTCACCATTTTCCTTTATGTGCGTAAGTCAGTAGTAAGAGCGCTCCAGTAAATTGAATCATCTCGATAAAGGCAGCTGCCGAGGTGAGTACAAAGAAACTTTCAAATCACATCATAATAGATCAATGAGTCTCAAACTCTAGGGTGCTACGAAGGCATCATGGCAGAGAGGACATGTGATCCCACAGTTATTTTCATTTTAATTATTTTTTTCTAGACTAAAAATGTTGCTGCCTGCAAAAATATTCAGACTTTGCTTGTCGTGACTCAGACATATTTATGTGTGAGCAGACAGCACAGATTTTTCTATATACAGTTTCTGTATTATTATTTGGGGATAAAAACCATCAAAGCTTCACAATATTTTAATTGATACATTTACTAAAATCAAAAAATAATTCATGTAACTCTTGTGTCTTATGTGATTTTAAAGGTACACCAAGTATCCTTGTCATATTTTTAAATCATTTTCTTGAGCCAGTAGGAGCTAAAACTGACCCTTTACAGGATGAATGAAAAGTCACTCAGCTCCCTACGTTCCTTGTGGGCAGAATACCACGTTTGCAACTCGAGCCTCCCCGCACCGCTCCACTGAAGTCTCACTAAGTCAAGTATCTCACGAGAAGCAGTAATGCTTTATGGCCATCCATGTTTACACCTCAGAACAGTCGAGCTACCTGGTTAGTGTTTATTTTATCATGTTCATCATGGTGGAGCCTCAGATGAAAACTAGGGATGCTCGATATTTGCTTTTTCACCGATATTCGATAAACCGATATTGTCTGACTCTTAATTTCCAATACCGATATAAACCGATGCTACCACAGTGTCGTAGAAGGTCCTTAAAAGAGACCTGTTCACCCCAGAAAATCTCAGCCACCTTAGCAGGTGAAAACAACTTAAACCTTTTTTGTAGAGTGCATTTGTGTTCGTGGACCAGTCCAGTGTGTTGTTGATGTGAACACCCAGGAATTTGTACTCCTCCACTGTTTCAATGTCCAGACCCTAAATGTTCACTGGTGTAATAGGGGGTGACTTCTTGCTGAAGTCAATCACCAGCTCCTTCTTCTTGCTGGCATTGATGCAAAGATGATTCTGTTCTCACCAGCTGACAAAGTCATTGATGGCCTCCCTGTATTCCAGATTATATGTCAACGTGCAACGGTGGCAGAAGCGCCTTTTTCAGGAAGTACAAGTCAGCTGAAGGAGAAAGTAGCTTCAGACAACAGGATTTGGAGTCTTATTTTCTGATATGTGGACATCTCGCCCTGGATTGGATAACAGCAACGTGACTCTACCACTGACTCTGTTTGCTCTGCAATGTTGATGTTTTATGGTTAGCTTCTACTAGTAGAGACATTCTGTGCTGGTTGCTAGATGCTAAACCAACAACAGCCTTCCCTGTCGCGAGTCAAGGTGGGTGAGTCCATGAATGGAAGGCAGGGAGATCTCATAATTGGTGATCTATGAGAGGTTGAGGATGAAGGAGTGGGGCATCCACTGGCAATCCTCAGGACCATAACCCTCCCAATCAATGAGATATTGGATACCCCGGCCTCGCTGACAGGAGTCCATGATTTGGCGGACGAGATAAGCGGGGTGCCCATCCACAGCCAGGGCGGGAGGAGGGGGAATGGCCGGAGGGCACAACAGACTGGAGAGGACAGGCTTCACCTGGGAGACGTGAAAAGTGGGATGAACTCGGAGAGACGAAGAGACATGAAAACGGACAGCAGAGGGACTGATGGCAGAAGTGACCTCGTATGGATCGCTGAATCTCTGGGACAGCTTGCAGGACATGGACTTGAGGGGAATGTCTCGGGTCGATAACCGAACCTTCTGGCCTGGAGCGTAACAGGGAGACCTCTTACAGCCAGCAAAGCGTTTGTTCTGGTTTACGGTACGGTTGAGGGTGGCGGAAGCCCTGGCCCATATCTGACAGCAACGGCAGATGTGGTGGTGGACTGAGGGAACAGCGATATCTTGCTCATTGGAGGGAAAAGAGGAGGTTGGTATCCAAAAGAAACTTCAAAGGGTGACAGTTCAGTGGCAGAGAAAACGTGTGTTGTGGGCATATTTCACCCAAGGAGAGAACCGACTCCAGTCAGATGGATTTGTGGACGTAAGACATCCAGTTCCTGGTTCATCCGCTCTGTTTGTCCATTAGTCTGGGGATGATGACCAGAAGTGAGATTAACCCGAGCTTAGAGGGCGTGACAAAACTGTGTCCAAACCTGAGATGTGAACTGGGGTCCGCGGTTCGAGAGGAGTTCAATAAGGATGCCCTGGAGCCGGAAGACATGTTTGACCAGGAGCTGGGCGGTCTGGAAGGCAGAGGGGAGTCTCCTAAGGGGAGCAAGGTGACAGGCCTTGGAGAAAGAATCAGTAACGGTCATGATGGTTGTCATACCTTTAGAAGGAGGCAGACCGATGACAAAATCCAAGGATGTTTGGGTATGGGAAGAGGTTGTAGTAGACCGGAGTGGGGCTGGTTTCCAGTTTTGTTACAGGCGCAGATATGGCAGGCAAGAATATATTCTCAGACATCCTTATGTAATATAGGCCACCAGAACTTACGGGAGGTTAACGTCACAGTCCGACTGATGCTGGGGTGACAGGAAAATATGAATGAGTGGTACCAGTCAAGGAGTTTAGCACAAATCGAGGCGGGTATGTAGGTACATTCAGGGGCCCGGTTCCAGGATCAGATTCTTGTCACTGTGCCTGGGTGACTAGATCTTCAATGTCCCTGGAGAGGGCTAACAGGAAGTATGGGATCTGGGTCCTTGTCTTCTTCAGGGGAAAACTGGTGAGAGAGGGCATCTGGTTTGGTGTTTTTGGAGCCTGGGCGATAAAAAATGGACAGGTTAAATCTGGAGAAGAATAGGGACCAGCGAGACTGACATGGGTTTAACCGTGTAGCGAGATCACCTGCCGACTCCGCCCACTGGTGAGGAGCTGTGAGTGTGCATCACCACAGTGCCCTCCAGTGTGAACCGAAAGAAACCAGGGAAGGAAAACAGATAGCAACAGAGCCAAACCTGACAGTAACTCACATGGAGAAAACAGCAGAGCCATTATCAGCGCAGGACAGCTTGACCTCCTGCTGTCAGAGTAAAAACTCTCCAAGTCAAATTCAGCTTAACCAAAATGTTGGAAAAACAACCAAACCCATTTTAAAAACAGTCATATTAGGGTTTATGGTGTCAACCTCAATAGTAACCAACAAATGGTGTGATGTTTCCAGAGAAGCTGATAAGACAAGGCGTTTGCACAGGTGATAAAGAAAAAACAACAAATTCTGACATTGATTTTTCTACAAAATGTCATCGTGTAAGATAATGAATAACTGCAGCCGTGGGTGAAGTGCTCCCTTGCTAGTTTGTCTTCAGCAGGTTTTTAAATGAAGAACCTGTTGGTTTGTGCAGCTTTCTTCAACGCTCCTAGTTAATCTGGACAGAGGGGAGTCTTTGTAATTTGTACAAATATCACAAGACCAGTCTCCGAGAGGAATCTGGCTTGTCAAGAATACAGAAAATGTCGTTGACATTAAAATCACCCATAACAGGCTGCAGATACTGCAATAGAAGAGGATCATTAGAGATCATTGGAGCAACATGAACTTTAACACCAACAACCAGTACAAACGTGTGGACTTAACAGGTCTCCCTCAACAATTGTCTTTTTTATAACAAGACTGAGACAGAATAAAGTAACTTTTGGTTGTTTGTGAGCGCCTGCTGTGGTCTTGCTTCCACATGGCAGGCATAGACTAAAATCATCAAGCCTTTTCCTCCAGATGGAGTTTCGTGTGTTGAGAACAGTGACTCAGTCGTTGTGCGCAGGTTGCTAGTTGTCTCAAAGAATGGTGAGACATCAGATTTAACAAGGCATGAGAAAGTACACCACATACGTTCAAAAAGAAAGTTCAAACTAATTGAATATGCATATCTTTCCTCTGCCCTGGAGAGATATTTAGCCATCCAGTTTTGGTCATAAAATAGTTTTTTCTCCAGAACACAGAGAACGACACTCGGTTTTTATTAAAAATGAGTAAACAGAACTCAGAAATAAAAACTGCATAAATTTCAAAACCATTAGAGTTTTCCTTAGCTGAAATTAAAAACCCATTTAAAAACATGTTTGTGTCAAATCTAATTAACGATGTGTTTTCTTGCTATTAAACCCAAAAAGTTTACCACATGAGCATAATTAATAGCTGTCCTCACAATAAAACAGATTGTATTTGTCTTCTAAACACTCAAACAGAAAATATTCCCATTCGTGATTTCCATATTCAGCTAGAATGCATGACATCAGCTCTTTGGGGAAAAGAGGGATCACTCAGCGTTTTTCTGGGATCTGCTTTGTGCAAAATGAGCTGTTATTTAGAAACCATCTAATATGTCCTTCCTTTCTTCTGATAGGTAATGACGTCAGCATTAAACCAGTTTCATATCGGGAAACTTGCTGAGGGAAGAAGGCTGCGGAAGACCTTTAGCTCCCAATGCATAAGAAAAAAAAACATTTTGCTCTTTTCTCACATCATCTTTGTTTAAACAATGTTAAAATTTCATAAAAATGCATGAACATGTGGAGGATCTCAATACTTGTGCAATAAGAAGGGAATACACTGAGTTTTGCTGTATCAGATGAGGAAGAACCACAATAAGGAAACAGAGTTGTCTGCAAAAGGACATTAAGTGAATGGTTTTAGGTTTACAGCAAGGATACCCAGGCCAAAGACTGAGTTTGGATCCATTTTATCTGCTTCATTCTACAGAATTAATCTGTGATCGTGATGCATTGTATGTCAAGTGTTCCAACATCGATTCTGCTATTTCACAGATTGTTGGTGTCCAATTTACTATTGGGGGAAAACGGCTATATTTCAGAAATTTGAGCTTTTTTTAATCAGTGATAATTTTTTATGGGTTTTTAACAAGTTTTAATGTTGAAACATAAATAATATGCTAAGTTATTAATAACAACATCACATCTCTCCTGATGAAATGTGTTGTTCAGCAGTGCACAAAGAAGTCAAGCTGGCTAAGCTGCTATAGGAGGAGAAGGCTTCCATGACATGTCGCACGTTAATAAACACTCAGATCCTCTAACAAACGGGAATTTGATTGAACTTACAAATTTTAAGTTTACATTTGTGGAGGTAATATTCTAATTCTGAGAAAAGAGTCAGAATTTCAAGATTAAAGGCAGGGTACGTAAGTTGGAATTGTTAAAATAACTTTAAAAATGCTTAAATGTAATCATCTGACCCTGTTCTATGAGAAAAAGTAAGTCATCTTTCATATTTTATTTTTCTTCTAAGTCCCTCCCCTTGCTTTACAGCTAAACTAATCATTTCTGCAAGCCTACCACGTTGACCAATAGCGCTGCATTTCCGATGTTCTCTTTCTTGACTCGGCTTTCCCTGCATGTGCACGTTAGGAGGCGTGGCTTTTGTCTCATTCAGGAAGGCCGGGGATAGAGTAACAGCCTTTCGAATTTTAAAATCTCCCCCTCCTTGCTCTGATAACATCAACTTACGGACCCTGCCTTTAAAGTCAGATACATTCCATACGATGTTTTGCCAACAAAAAGCATTGCTTTCAGTCTTTAAAGAATAATAATAATAATAATAATAATAATAATAATAATACATTTTATTTGTAAGCGCCTTTCAGTCCCTCAAGGACGCTGAACAACAGAATTAAAAGCAGTACACAAATCGTACAAACAGTGGAAAAATCAAACAGTCAACAATAAAATCTATAATAACAATAGCATCAAAACAATGGTGAAATAACAGAAGTCAGCACTGACAATCACATAGAAAATACAATCACCTAGAGTACGCCATACACCTGTCTAAGTGGGTTTTGAGAAGAGATTTAAAGTGTTGTACAGAGGAGGCCGAGCGAACCGAGGATGGGAGTTTATTCCAAAGCCGGGGGGCTTGTGAGCCGAAGGACCGAAGTTCCATAGATGACAAGCAAACTTGTGGTATAGTCAGTAAGTTGCTGGTGGATGAACGGAGAGTGTGCGATGGGGTATAAGGTAGAAGAATGTTTGTTAAGTAAAGGGGTGCGAGATTATGTAGAGCTTTATATGTTAATAAGAGAATTTTAAATTGAATACGGGAATCAACTGGCAGCCAATGCAACTCGGCGAGGACCGGTGTGATGTGTTATGAAAGCGGAGTCTTTGTGATGACACAAGCCGCGGAGTTTTGTACCAGCTGTAATTTGTGCAGGAGTTTCTGTGAGATACCAGAAAGCAAAGAGTTGCAGTAGTCAAGACGGGATGTGACTAATGCATTAACTAAAATTTTGGCATCTTTCTGAGTAAGAGATGGTCGTAGCCGATTGATTATGCGCAGTTGAAAATAGGCTAAACGAACTACATTTTTGACGTGATCTGTGAATGACAAAGTACTATCCAATATGACACCCAGACTTTTTACCTGTGATGAAGGAGATAAGTTGTTATTGTCAAATTGAAAGGAGGTAAAAACTGATTTTGTAATCATAGATTTAGTTCCAACCAGAAGAATTTCTGTCTTATTGCCGTTTAGTTTTAAGAGATTATGAGAGAACCAGGTTTTTATTTCGTTCAGACATTTGGTCAGTGAAGCGATGGGCAGACAGTCATTTGGGGAAGATGATAGATATAGCTGGGTGTCGTCAGCGTAACAGTGGAAAGTGATGTTATGTTTCCTAAGAATATCCCCAAGAGGGAGAATATAAATAATAAACAACAAAGGGCCCAGGACTGAGCCTTGTGGGACCCCGCTGGAAACTGATGTGGAATGTGAATTAGATGACTTAATTTTAACAAAGTGCGAGTGATCCGATAAGTATGAGGTGAAACAAGACAGAGCAACACCACGGACTCCTATAGAGAAGAGACGCTGTAGAAGAATTGAATGAGAAATGGTATCGAATGCAGCTGATAAATCAAGAAGAATTAAATGCAAAGCTTTGGCAAAAATGATATTTTTACACAAGCTTGTAAAATTATAACAATTTTTGTGTTTCTATGAAAATATTTATAAAAATAATTGATTATAATAGTAATTTTTGCTTTAAGGATGCTGATGGAGAAGGTCAAAGGGAGCTTCATTGTGACTTTTTTAGATTGAGAGCTGTGAGACAGCAGCGAGGTGTGCTGTAGGAGTGACAGGAGTTCAAAGTGGAGGTGGGAGTGCATCAAGGATCGGCTCTGAGCCCCTTCTTGTTTGCTTTGGGGATGAACAGACTGATACATGATGTTAGACAGGAGTCTCCATGTACTTTGATGTTTGCAGATGAGATAATGATCTGCAGGGAGAGCAGGGTGCAGGTACAGGGAAAGCTAGAGAGGTGGAGATATCTACTGGAAAAGAGGAATGAAAATGAGTCACAGTAAGACAGAATGTATGTGTGTAAATGAGAGGGACACAAGTGGAACAGTGATGCGGGCGTTGTACCGGTCTGTCGTGGTGAAGAGAGAGCTGAGCCGAAAGGCGAAGCTCTTGATTTACCGGTCGGTCTACGTTCCTACCCTCACCTGGTCACGAGCTTTGGGTAGTGACCGAAAGAACGAGATCGCGGATACAAGCGGCCGAAATGAGTTTTCTTCGCAGGGTGTCTGGGCTCTCCCTTAGAGGTAGGATGAGAAGCTCGGTCATCCGGGAGGGGCTCAGAGTAGATCCGCTGCTCCTCCACATCGAGAGGAGCCAGTTGAGGTGGCTCGGGCATCTGGTCAGGATGCCTCCTGGACGCCTCCCTGGTGAGGTTTTCCGGGCACATCCAACCGGGAGGAGACCCAAAGGAAGACCCGGGACACGCTGGAGAGGTTATGTCTCTCGGCTGGCCAGGGAACGCCTCGGGATTCCCCCGGAGGAGCTGGCCCAAGTGGCTGGGGAGAGCGAAGTCTGGGCCTCCCTCCTTAAGCTGCTGCTCCTGCGACCCGACTCCGGATAAGCGGAAGAAAATGGATGGATGGAGGATGCTGAGGTTGGAGCCACCAGGCAGGAGGCTGAGAGGAAGACCAAAAAGGAGATGTATGGATGCATGAAAGTATCAGCTGATTTTATCTGTTAAAAGAAGGAAATGGAGCCAGTTGAGGTGGTTGGAAAAAGTTACAGGAATACCTCCTGGGGAGCTCCTTTCAGAGGCCCATCAGGCATGACCAGCTGGTCAAGGCCCTGAAGCTGACCCAGGACTTGCTGGAGGGGTTAAGACCCCCCCAGCTGGAAGTTGGTGTGGATGCCTCAGAGGGATCTGGGAATATGGAGGGCTGTGTATTTTTACTCCACTAGCATGACCCTGAAATTGACCAGTTGACATTAGATAATGGATGAGGTTAGTCACATGATGAAATTTAATTCATTCAGCAAAGAGGCTGAACTTCAAACCTAGAAGCAAACCTGGTTTAATTTATTTAATACTCACATACAGGTGAAACTGGGAAATTAGAATATGGTGCAAAAGTTCTTTGTTTCAGTAACTGAACTTAAAAGGTGAAACTAATATATGAGACAAACTCATTCCATGCAAATCCAGATATTTCAGTCTTTATTTGGAATAATTTTGATGATTATGGCTACAGC
Source organism: Aphyosemion australe (assembly GCA_006937985.1). Lineage (NCBI taxonomy): Eukaryota > Metazoa > Chordata > Actinopteri > Cyprinodontiformes > Nothobranchiidae > Aphyosemion > Aphyosemion australe. Next base: position 149,057 of record SSNS01000088.1, read on the forward strand.
TGATGAAAACCCCACATTCTAAATCTCAGGCAATTAGAATATTGGGAAAAGGTTCAATATTCTCACACTCTAATCAGCTAATGAATCCAGAACACCTGCAAAGGTGTTCCTGAGCCTTTAGATGGTCTCTCAGTCTAAGTTGAATTACTGACATAAATGAACTTGTCCATGATATTCTAATTTTTCCAGTTTCATCTGTATTACTTGTTTTATGACACATTTCCTTCCACGTTTGAAGAAAAATGATGTAGATTTTCCAGCTTTTATAAGAAAAGTATTATAATAGCAATTAAAGTAAAATACTTGTGTCTTTTCTGATCCTCCAGTGGTCGTGTGAAACCGCTGCTCGGCCGGTTCAGTGAGCTTGAAGCCCTGCTGTCTAACGTGAACATTAAGCCAGGCAGCATTGATGCCGTCCTGTTGGACGCTGGCTGTTCCTCCATGCAGATGGATCAGGCAGAGAGAGGCTTCTCCCTCAGCAAGGATGGGCCCTTGGATATGAGGATGGATGGGGAGAGGTAAGTACTGATGTTGTCGTGTTGGGAGCTGCTGGATTATCAGATACACTGACACCTTGACATTGTTTGAGTGCTCACTGGTGCAGCAAGATCAAAGTGAAGCTAATAAAACAAAAGAGGCTGTCAGAATCAGATAACAGCAACATGTGCTGTACTCACTTTACAAATGCAGCTTTCTGCTGTCGTTTCTCATGAAGTCAAACTGTGTGATAGTGAACGCAGCTCGAAACAATACGACTGGTGATATTTACACTAACTGGGAATCCAGCTTCTTATTTGTCCTAAATTGAACAGGCTAATGTGTGCTTACTGGTTGGTGGTCTCCTTGAGCCCCCACCAGTTCTGGAGCTGGTGCTTCTGGTAGTCAAAACAGAAAGAGCTGAAACCAGTTTTTGAGTTCCAGCCATTTGGCCAAGAACATCTAGTGAAATGCTGGGGGACAAATAAATCTGATTCAAGCTGAATATGACAGCTTTATTTATTTAAAAAGATATTTAGGTGTTTTGGTTTTCAAATCCAGGTCAGTTTATAACAAACACCTTTTTTTCAACCTTTGAATATCTGCAGTTCAGCCAGTGCTCAAAAAGATCGAAACGATGAGTCAGTAATTAATCTGGAACTTGTGGCATAATGATTTTCTAAAAATGCATCCAAAATAAAATCTTCCCACAATAAATAAAGATCACAGACATCTCAGAAAGGAGCGGCTTTTGTTACTTTTTCTGCAGAAGATACATCACTATTTTTACATAGAAGATGGACGCTTCTGCCATGATGTCATCTATTTGTGACTGGCCCTTGTTCTGGTTTTACATTCTACTGAATTTCCCTCTTTGAGCCATTTGAGGGGAACTTTAATACAAGCAAGCGAGTGTCCTTTCCTCCTTTTCTCTGTAGCAAAGAAAGACAAGTGAAGCAACGTTACAGGGTCTCCCAGGGACACTACAGACATTTTTACATAAGCACTTTAGCCTTGACATTTTCTAGACATGTACTGCGGACGCTGCATGACTTTTTGCAGAGTTTACCCAGCCTTCTACCCAGCAATAACTCCAGAAAACAATAGAACGAATCCGTGTGTCCTCATCGAGTGAAAGGCCACACTAGTACAGATTTATACTCCTTGTTTTCTGACTATATGCATCATATGAGGTAATGATAGAAACAGAAAACCAAACACTGAATACGAAGCCAAATAGGAAATTCCTAACATGCTTTCAGACGTACATCAGCGTGCTTTCTGAACGACGTCCTTCCTTCTGTGCACTCAAACCAAACCTCCATCTTTGGGTATCTCCAGCAGCGAGAATGCATCCTAGATGGAGCATCTCCTGCTGGGAAATAGATGGGTGAACAAACAAACAACTGCAGGGAAAGTCCCAGCCAAATTCTCTACACATCCTGCAAACATTCTCCGGTGTTGATGTGTGAAAACAACCTAATTGGGAGGGTCTCATTTCCCACCAATCTCAAAAAATTATCCCAAACTGCAGGTTAACCCTAAAGTAACAAACTAAAAAGGTTGTTTTTTATTGTGTTGATAGACTGTCTAATATAATGTAGAATAAAAGCTTGTTGCAAGCCTAAGTGTGCATGTTTGTATAAATATTCTTCTGCACCCAATTAAGTAAAATACAATTGCTTCATATTCCAATTTATTTGCAGTACCTGCAAAGCAACCTTGTAACATAACCTCATTATAAGCTGTTACAAAAGCTGCATTTCCCTTTTCCTTGCCTCACAATCACTCTTTTCAAAACTGTCACCTATATGGGTTTTCAGCTGTAGCTCAAAGTTGTCAGGATTCGCCTCTGTCAGCAAGGACATGACGTCAAGCGGCTTAATTGGGCTTCTTTTTGTGCGTAGGTACCCTGACATGCCCTGCGCTGCTGACGTTGTGAATACCTTAGATCAACAAGCTCTTGCATCTATCCTCACTGCATATGGGGAAGAAAGACACGCCAGGAAAATAGCTTCAGCCATCGTGGAGGCGCGCCGTGTCAACCCCATCACTCGGACGCAGCAGCTGGCCGCCGTGGTCGCAGGTAGCCAGACACACCGCCCAGATGAGTTCCCTCAAACATCCCGGAGGCTGGGAGGGAAAAAATAAAACACAAGTTATCACGGCTGTCTCCCAGAGGGACACGCGTGTCTCCAAAAATGATCCCAACTGTGATGTCAGTCATGATCCTTTCTTCTGCCTCAGTTTTAGGTGCTTTATTCCACACCTTCCCTCAGAGATAGGAGGATGAGACAGAGGTGGAGGTGGTGGGAACAGAATAAAACAGTGTCTCATATCCACTAGTCCATCTCTCTTTTCCTCTTTTTCTTTCCTTTTTGCTCACAAACCCACCTGACACCGATGCAAACACCCACATATTCTCACACAACTGACACACCCGTGCATACAGCAGGGGTTAGTTATTTATCTCGGCTGATTGTTTTTCGCTGTCGTCTCTTCTTCTTTAGTCGTACGACTCTAGATTTGAAATGCCGTTGCAACAGAAATTGAACAGAGCGGCGTATGCGTCAGCGTCGCCCTGGGAGAACAGGTGTGAGTAAGAGCAGCTGTTTGATCTCTTTTCAAGAGCGAGGTGAGTTAACACCGCTGTTTATTTGCGACAATTCAAGACGCCTTGATTCAGGAGCGATCCAGAGGGAGCCACAGGACGAGGGCGTGTCCATGTGGTGGTGTGAACACAAGGTCTCCAGGAGGTCACCCCTTTCCTCTCAGTTTGTTTTCTTTAATAATTTATGTTTTGTTGCACATTGCATTGGAGCTTTTTTTGGGGGGGGTGATCAAATAAAGCAGTAGATAAGTTTCTGCTGTTCCAAGTTTTCCTCTTCTGACAAGAATGTTTGAAAAGTGAGAGTCTGACTTGGATTGATGAGTGTGATGGTACAGAGGGAGGATTTGCTGTGGAGTGATCGTGTAGACGTAACAGTGAAGAATCACCTCTTTTGTCCCCTTTGAACAGATTAATGGGACAAGCTTCTTTCTTTATTCAGGGGGGTTAGAATGATTTATAGAGTCAAACAAACCGATTTGTTTAAAAAAATATGACAACCTTGGATTTTGATAGAATAAATGTGTCAAGACTTTTCACTGGCACCTTATTTTTTAAATATGTTTCTTTCTTTGAGGAGAATGAAATGTAAGGTAAAAACTGTTATTTTTTTATTCTCTGGGTTTCTTTTATTTATTTATTTATTATTTGATTAGCACTCCAACATTTCAACAGAGAACACACAAATCCATCACAGGCAACATTGCAATCTAACAAGGCTGAAGCACATGCTTATTATGCCAACCCTTTTTACAAAGAAGAGTCATTTACTATTCAGTTCATGTACATTAGACTCGAAAAACAAAAAATAAAAAAGTAAACCTTCCACCAGACAAGTAAATACAATAAATCAAATTAAATTAATTACCATGACAGCAATCAAAAAACAACCAAAGTTTCAATATTATTATTATTATTTATTTATTTATTTATTTATTTTTTACTCTTTCATCCGTTTTATATATTTTCTAATATTCTAGTTTTAAACACGTTTTTAAACACAGAGAGTGAACTACACCTTTTTAAATCACTTTCATAACTATTCCACAAGTTGACTCCTCTAACAGAAACACACCTCTGTTTTATGTTTGTCCTTATCTTGTGTTTTTTTTTAAAAATCTGTTCCCCTTAAGTCATATTGACTGTCTCTCACTTCAAACAGCTTTTGAGTACTGCGGCATAGCAAATTTTTTTGTGCTTTATACATTATCTGTGCTATTTTATATTCAACTAAATCATAGAATTTCAGGATATTTGAATTTATAAATAAGATATTAGTTGGTTCTGTGTAGTTTGTTTGATTTATAATTTTTATGGCTCTTTTTTGTAACTTAAAAATAGGAAGAGTATTGGTTTTATATGCATTGCCCCATATATCTAGACAATAAGTCATGTATGGAAGCAACAATGAACAATAAAGTGTGTATAATGATTTCTTGTTCAGGACATACTTACTTTGTTTTATACAGAATAGCAATAATTTTTGACATTTTGGTTTTCACATGATTTATGTGAGATTTCCAGTATTATCATTCCAAGAAATTAATTTTCGTATACTCTTTCAATTTCAATTCCATTTACCCTAATTTTAGAGGCATTTTTCATTTGTCTAGTTCCAAAAATAATAAATTTAGTTTTATTTATATTTAGCGATAACTTATTTACATCAAACCAGTTTTTCAATATATTTAATTCTCCTTCCATTATAGTCAGAAGTTGTTCTAGATTTTTACCTGAGCAATACAGTTTCTAATACTAGATTGTAATTTTTAAAGCTCGGTCATGAAATCTAAGAATAATTTCATGATTTGGAATAACACCCCAGGACATGATTTGTGTATACAGGTCAAACAAAAAAATTAGAACATCGTGCAAAAGTCCATTTATGTCAGTAATTCAGCTTAGACTGAGAGACCATCTAAAGGCTCAGGAACCCTGTGCAGGTGTTCAGGATTCATCAGCTGATTAGAGTGTGACACCTTGAGTCTAGAATATTGAACCTTTTCACAATATTCTAGTTGTCTGAGATTTAGAATGTGGGGTTTTCATCAGCTGTAGCCAGTTAGTTTCACTTTTTAAGTTAAATTACTGAAATAATATTTTTTTACAATAAGGGGCACAACATTGTGCTTCGTTACTAGGGAACGACTTAGGAGGTAACGAGTAATAAACCAGGGACTAATGGGTATAAAAAGTAACACAGAGCAGTTTCCTGCTCCTCCGCCCTTCTGATTGAAAGTGGAATTACAACTGTTGTAAACAACCCTGCAGCAGCCTGCTGTAGCTAGCGCTAACAACGAGCTAACACTAACATGAGCCAACTAATACTAAAATAAACCACAAAGTAAAAAGATCCACATTGTTGGACAAAAAATACTATTACTTACAAGTGCAGTAGCAACAAAGCCAGGTCACCATCAGTCCGTGATTTTGTAGCCTCCTTTAGCTCCCTCACACTAGTGTAGGCCACGCCGATGTTCACTCTGGTTCAGGGCTGCCATCTCTCACGCCTTAAGTGTGACACACGCATCTGACTCTCTTCACATGCTCTCACACCACACCCCCAATACCTCACGCTAAACCCTCCCACCCCACCAATGCTTTATTACCGCAATGCACCATGAACGCGCGAAGCAAATTTCAACTAAGCTTCAGCGTCGGCTGGCTTGACCGCAGTAATCCTTGCAAACAAGCGGAGCCAGTTGGTATATTAAACTTTTTCCAAATCCAATTGGTAGCATGGCGCAAACATCTTTCTTTAGAAGAAAGGCTTTGGGGGGGTATTTGAATGGGAGCGTTACCATTCCCTTTGCTTCCCATAAGGAAGCATTGGCATGGCTGGCCAGGCTACCAAACTTTCAGATCAGCCCAACTAACCCTATACAGATTGGGAACATCAAGTGCCTAGGCATCAATATTTCTACCAGGCTGCAAGATTTAATACAATTAAGCCACTCCCCCCTGCTCAAAACGGTACAAGATGATCTTACAAGTTGGACAAACATCCCCTTATCACTTATGGGAAGAGTAGCTGCTGTTAAAATGATGGTTCTCCCTAAAATAAATTATATCTTTCAACGATACCTAATACACCACCCCAAGCATGGTTCAGATCTTTAGACTCAAGTATCAACAAATTCATATGGAAATCTAAACGTAGAAGTTTAAAAACCTTACAAAAGGTGAAAGACTGTAGTGGGTTAGAACGTCCAAATTTTTCCTACTACTACCTAACTCAGACTACAGTATATGTCCTAAAATGGATTAATCCAAACCCTTTAGATGACTCATGGTTGGTCATAGAACAAACAATATGCAATGAAATTTATGGTTAAGCTCTTGCATTAATCAGTCCTATAATTAAGAGACATAGCTGTTTTAAAAATGTGAATATAAATATGACTGTCAGCCTGGTGGGAATATCTAAAAATAAATGGGTCCTCACTTTTCCCTTGTGGACGTACACCCGTCTGGAACAACCCTGACATGTTGCAAAATAAAAAAGTGTCATGGCGACAGGTGCGGGGGCTGTGCATCACCATGAGGTGGGCATCTTGACGCCACTTGAGGTTCACTTGGGCTCACGGGATAGAGATGGAAGCTTTCCTGGTATTGCTGGACCGGAGCCCGCAGAACTGGTATGCTGGAGCTCCTGGCTGTTGTGGGTGGGTCTGGGGTGGGGGCCTACGCTCTCCCCTGGCGGGGTTGCTCCCAGCATGGGAGTGCCCGGCCACCTGGTTGCTGCCAACCTGAAACATTTTCATTATGTTTTTCTAACTGCTGACAGTCGCAAACCAGAGATTCTGGTTAAAAGACACGAAAGACTCTGAGTTAATAATTTAATGATGCTGTTCTCAGATATTTGGTCTTCAGTAATCTTCAAGTTTAGTTCAGCTAATAATTTTAGTTGTGTTGTGATGTAAATGTTCTTTTTCAGGGTTTTTAAACAAAAACTTTTATAGGAAGTTATGATAAAATCCAACTTAAAGTCCAGACGTGAGGTTTATATATCTCTAGTTGCGTTATACCCTCACAGTGTTGTTGTTCAGCCTTAACTACCTGATTTCCTCCTTCTGTAATCCCTTCTTCCCTCCACGGACCTGCTTGCAGGACCTTTGAAAGGTGAATTAGAAGGAGAGCACATGGTTTGGTGAGGCCAGACCAGACCTGGTCCTCGCTGTGCAGGCTTTCTATTGATTGCAGAGTGAGTCACACTTTGGGCTGTTTAGTGCAGGAGGAGAGAAATGCCACATCACTCACTTCTCTATTTATTGCATTATCTCTTTAGATTTGAGTAAGTGTCTAATTGTTCTTTTGTTGTCTCTGTGTGTAGTGGTTGTGAGTTGCTCAAGTTAAACATGTATTTATTTAACACCGCCGACTTAACAAACGCCTTATCAGTTTTTGGCAGTAAAACAAATTTATCAGCGTTTTTATCAGAACTCTGGTGCTTTCGGCACTCTCTAATTTGGTGCACAAATGCTGTCCAGCCATTGAAGCTTCATCTAGATGTTCTAACATGTATTTAGTGGGAAGGAGACCTGGATGATCCTAACAACATCCCAAACGTGACAGCACATGGCCGGTCGACTCTAAGCGCACAAGCTGGAGAGAAGAAACACTGAAAACTTTTAAATTTTTTAACAGTAATATGAGCAGAGGGACCTGTTATTTTATGCTACAGTTTAACTTGAATTGGACAGTGACACATAATTAGTGACACATAAGCCACAACAACACCATCTCCACCCTCCATCTGCTCCACACGGCGTCTCTGATGGACCTGCCGCTCAGTCCAACTGCAGCTCTCTCTCTCTCTCCTCACTCCTGACATTTGCTTGTATATATTTTTGAATAAGCTGTGTTTTTGTGCTCTGACCTATTTTTTTCTGAACTTACCTAATGATCAGCCTTGCATTAATGATATGAATCAGACTGTTATGTGTGATGTTTCTTAGTCAACCAGAAAAGGGCTAGGATACTGAGCAGACGTATCTGTTTCTTTAGATTTTGTTTAAAATGAAGCAGGGTAACACTTTACTACAAGAGTCCCTTTACTAACATTACTTAGTGCATTATTAAGCATTAATAAACTAGTAAATAAAGTATTAACAACTGCTTTACCATATTATGTAATCATTACTATGCAGACACCCCTGGCCCTTTGTCCTAACCTTAAGAACACTTAATAGTTAACAATAATGGGAACGTTAATAAAGGGACCCTTATTGTAAAGTGTTACCAGAAGCAGGTTTTCTTAGATTTTATACATTTTAAAGGTTGAATATAGAACACGAACACCAAAGTGACATCTAGTGTGTGGAGGTTGTAGTTGCAACAACAGAACAAGGTTTCCAGCCGTCGGGATGCCAGGTTTGCTGCCGATACGTGAAGTGAGCAGCCAGCACCACGTCCAGTAACGACCTAAACTCACTCTGGTTTTAGATCTTTTATGGTCGCTCCTCTTCTGAGAAGGATAACAACATCTTCTGGACTCAGAAGCAGCTGCTTGACTTGCAGAGTCTGTCATTTTCCACAGGGCCAGCCTCGCTGTGCCGAGCAGACTGTTTACCATATTTGGCAACTCGCAACGGTGCCCTCTACTGGCTAGGAGATGTAAACATAAACCCAGTGCCGTGCCCATCAAAATAAATATTTGATTATTTTTTAATTAAAATATAGCTTTTAAAGGAAATACTGCACCTTCATTCTGCACACCTCTAAACACTCCATGGAGGTGTTATTAATATTTTTTTAAATGTAGCTTTTTATTAAATTGTTCCATATTCAATATTTAACCCCTCAAAATTCCAGGTCCCAAGAACTCAACGTGTTTTTTGTCACATGGGCGGGACGTCTGGCTTTCTGAGGGTTTTTCAGTTCAGACTTTGAGTTGAGCTATTTTACTGCTGTTCTTATTTTAAAGGGCAGTTTACACAGATTTAAAAATCATTTAGACAAACCGAGGCACCCGAACCAGTGTTGTATCCAACATAACATACAACTTGGCTAAATCATATTTTGAGTCGTTTTCTATTCTATTAAAGTTTAATTTCCAACCAATACCAAAGACAAAAGTTTTGTGAGCATGAATTAACTGAAATCAGGTAAGATTTCCAACAGCAGAACTGAGTTCACGGATGCTCAGAGCAGAATCCACAGGAAGAGCAATTATTTTTACTTTAAAATTACATTAAACCCCAAAACTCCATTAGTATTTTAAGAAAGAGCAAGGTATAGTTTGATTTTCTACTCATGTAACGTGATTCCTGAGCAACACCTTGGTAGAAAACAGATTGTGTTACAGTCTTGTCTAGTTGATGAGTCTATTTAACTGAGCAGCTTAACTAGACTCATTCATCAGGAATCCTCCCTTCTTCTCTAGTTTCACTGACAACTTTGTGCTGCTGACAAAGCACTAACAAATCATCTAAAACTTAACCACATTAATCGAAAGATGCTTTTCTTTTAACAAACTGAACTAACGGAGAACAGACAAACACGTGTTAAGCTCAGCTGCAGCATTTGAAAATATACTTACGATCCAACATGTTATGGACTTTATTTGTTGCATTTTATTAATATGCAGGTTAAAAATGGGACCAAATACTTCATCTGCTTGTGTACAATGAGAATTTCCTAAATTATGTTTGTGCCTGTTGAAATATATATGTACGGTGCCCCCTTCCTGTTTTTTCTTCACACTTACAGATTTCAGATCAGCAAACAAATGTCTAACTCAAAGATAACCTGAGTAAATACGAGAGGCAATTCTCTAATGATGATTTAGTTAATTAAGGGAATAAAGAAAATCCAAACTAATCTGTCTCTATGTGAAGAAGTAATTGCCCTCATTGTTAAATCATGAATTAACTGCGATGAACTACATTATTTGGAAAGCTGATTTTAGTTTCGGCAGCCATGCCCAAGCCTGATTACTGCCAGACGTGTAGAATTAAGAAATCCCTCAAGTAATACCTTTGTGACGACATGAAGTAGGCCAAAAGATCTCAAAAAGTAACACATGGCACCCTGTTCTGAAGAAACCCAAGAACCCAAAACAACATCTAAAGCACTACAGGCCTCACTTGGATAAGGATAAGGTCAGAGTTCATGATGTGTCTATAAGAAAGAAACAAAATGGCCTCCATTGGAGCGTTCCAATGCCAAAACCTCTGATTTTCAAAGAGAACACTGTGGCCTGTCTCATATTTTCCCCCAAAAAACATCTTCATGAACCCCAAGACTTTTAGAAAAACGATCTGTGGAATGACGAGACAAAGGTGGAACCTTTTGAGAGGTGTGTGTCTCGTTACATCTGGTGTAAAACTATAAACACCACACCAACAGTCCAGCATGGTGGTGGTAGTGTGATGGTCTGGGACTGCTTTGCTGCTCCTGGACATGGATGACTTGTAGTTGATAGAACCATTAATTCTGTTCTTTAAAAGGATACTAAGCAGTTCTGGCTTGCTTTTAGCACCCCCTAGAGTCCATTAGTGAAACCAAAAGTGAAACTTATCTCCTCGCTGTGCGTTCGTCTTTTTAACACCTTAATCTAACTGCTGAAATGTCTCCTCAGCCTTCATTAGTGTCTACAGGAGCGGTTCATCACTAAATCAAACAAATCAGCTGTGTTCATGATCTAAAACATGCAGGAAACATGCTGGAAGCAGACTGCAGCACCAGGCAAGTCCAACAGGGTCCCGGCCCGGCTCTCTGAAGTTGCAAGTGTGGTATTCTGGCCACAGAGGGCGGTGGGGGTCTGAGTGACATTTCATTAACCCTGTAAAGGGTCATTTTAGCACAAACTGGCTCAAGAAAATGATTTATATATGTATGGCTTTAAAGAAAAAAAATTCTGAAGGAGAATGTCTGACCTTTGGGATCAAGTTATTAGGTTTAGGGGTTAACGGGCCGGGTTGATTTGGAAAGATTTGTTCTCTTAAAAAAATTAAATCATCACTTGAAAACTACATTTTGTATTATCTCAGGCTATCAAGGTGCAAATGTGCATGGGTGAATGACTGGAGGGGTTCTAGGACTCTAGGAGGTGCAAATACAGGCCATATTTACCATCAATAATAATCTTTTTTTTTTTGTTGCTAATCTGAATTATTTAAGTGTGACAACAAAGCAAGACCAGAAGAAATCTTTCACAACACAAGTATATGTTTTGAGAAAATAAAGTTAAGATTGTGTTTGAATCCCATTTACCATTTCCTGGTGTTACCCCATCTCAACCCAAACACCTACACCTCCCTGTTGATTTTACCTACACCACTAAAGCTTTAAAAAGTCGATACAAAGCTTTTGCAGATTTTTTTTACCAGACGCCTACATGACCATTTATGGTGGTGGGAAACTAGTTATCAAGGCTACGTCAAACTTGTCACATAACGTTATTATGCTTGTTTGGGAAGAACAACAATAATACAGCAGTGATACATCAAAACACATCACTGCTATGCATTTTGTTGCTTTTTTTAATCGTATTTCTCAAAGTGTTCTCCTGAAAAATCTGCAAAATGAGAAAGTCTCACCCTTTAATCTTCATGTTACATGAAATTAAAGTTTGGAATGACATTTTTCTGGTATGAATGGAAGGATTCCGGCTAAATGAGAAAGGGGTGAATTCTGATTGGAGGAGTTACTGCGGTAACATTGAATGTATTCCTCGTATGAACTGCTACCATATCCGCTCACTCTGACTTTTCCTTGTTTCCAGGAGCATTTCCTGCCTCTGTCCTCTACGCAAGAAAAGACCGTCTTCAACGACCGGCACACGTAGCAACCAAAACCTTCCAAGCCCTTCGTATCTTTGTGAACGACGAGCTGAACGAACTACACGCCGGCTTGAGCGCAGCTCAGGCAGCGCTGAAGCCCGGCGGACGTCTCTGTGTGATCACATTTCATTCGTTAGAGGACAGACTGGTCAAACGGTTCCTGCGGGGAGAGGACCTGTCTAATCTGGATCAGTACCACTTCAGCCCAAAGAAACAGGGTAGCAGGAAGGAACGTGTGGCGGACGAGAAAAGGGATTGTAAAAGTGCCTGCTGGTTTCCTGTGCGGAGAAAAGTGGTCACCCCTGAAAAAGATGATGTTATAGAAAATCCTCGCGGACGCTCCGCCAAACTCAGGATAGCTCTCCGACGCTAACTGTCCAACGTTCATTTTTGCAGATGAGACATTCTGCTTTTAGACAGAATATTATTGTCAATGAACACTTTAACACACCAATATTGCCTTTTGTAAAGCTGCTCCACCATGGCCTCTGAGTTTCCCATGGTGTTAAAGACAGTCACTCATGTTGATTGACCGGTGATGATGAAATCGATAAATCTAAGACCTCAGTTTTCTGGATATTGTACGTTTTCATTAATAAAAGAAGGATTGATGCCTCACAAAGAGTTGCTGCTGTGTCACAGTCAGTAAAACAAGGAATAAAAAATACCTAATTTAAGAACATTTTATTTATTTACCCCAAACCATCACCCAACCACTGCTGTGTTTTACAGAAGATGAATGGATTGGGTTCTTTTAATGATCTTAAAGTGACTGTGTGTATTTTCCCTGGCGATAGGGGGCAGTACATACCTAAATCATTGCAAGCAAGCAGTATTTGTGTGTTCGGGTAAGACCTTACCAATAGATGGCCATTAGGGTCAAAAATCCCTGGGAGCACAATTTTTGAAAGAGTACTTTGTCAGATCGTTCAACCTCCAGCAAAATGAAAAACACATCAGACTCCCTTTCATCACTGGCAACAAGCGAAGAGGTAAATGTGTAAAACAATGTTTATGAGTGGTGAAAGTTTTGTAACTGGTGGTGGTCGGAGGTACTGGTGGCGCCAGTGCTCGGCAGCCTCGCCTCTGTCAGTGCGCCCCAGGGCAGCTGTAGCTACGTTGTAGCTCATCCCCACCAGCATGTGAATGTGTGTGAATGGGTGGATGACTGATTGTGTTGTGAAGCGCCTTGGGGGGTTGTAGAACCCTAAGAAGGCGCTATACAAATACAGGCCATTTACCTGCTTGTTACAAATCAGTAAATGTGTTTTGTCCTCACGGGCTCCTGTAGAAGGAAACATCACATCTAATATGGCATCTTCTTGTTATGGCATCACTCAGTCAGAGACTTAGACCCACGCCGATGTAGTTTAGACCCGATTTTTATAGTTATGTTACAAAATTGTCAATATTTTTCAAACACTGGACATCATTTAATTAGTTTTCAACAACATTTCGATGGATATTTATAGAGATTAATGGTAAAAACTACACATTGTCACTTTAAGCCCAAGATTATGATGTCCCGGAAGACAGAGAGCCTACACCTACGATCATATTATGTTGAGAAATTATCAAATAACTGTTCATTTGTCAAATCTTGAATGAATGTTTTGTGTAATTTCTATCAAAAGTTGATTCTCAGCTACAGACACATCAGAAACAATATTTGTAACAACGACTGAGTTGTAGCTGTTTTTGTGTTTGCTAATGTGGATGATCAGTTGTAGATGAAAATCCAATGATGAATTAGTTTCAACCAAACCAGTTTAATTATTATTTTACTAAGAGACGCGACAAAAACACATCCCCCCACCCCCCGGCGTTTCTCTTGTCAGCAGTGAGCAGGTTTGGACAAAAGTAAATAAAAATGGAGGCAAAACAACCCTGCAAACAGTCAATGTCGCATATACAGTGCAGATCATGTCTATATTGAGTCCGTTGGTCTAGACCACGTCTGTAGGACGTCCTAACTCTTTGCACAGTGGGAAAGACCAGGATCCAGGAGCAACACATGAGCATCAACCTGAGAGAGCCACAGACAAATGAACAGCAGGTGAGTGACGATCTGTAACAAATTCCTGAAGTAAACAGGAAAAGAAACTTGGATTATACCAGAATCGTCTGTTCGACTGAATACTTCTGAACCAGAATATAAAACTATTCCTTGACTGAACATTAAGTTGTTACTGCTCAACATAAAAACATAAAAACTTCTTTTTTTTATTGACGTCTGGTCTATTCTGGTTTCTAACTGGAAACATAAAAAACGTGTGTGTGTGTGTGTGTGTGTGGAGTCTCAGTCGTCCAGGGCAGGATCATCTTAACTGGACTTTTCTTGTTTTCCTTGAAGACGTTTCTCCTCTCATCCAAAAAGCTTCTTCAGTTCATTGTTCTTCAGAACTGAAGAAGCTTCTTGGATGAGAGGCGAAACGTCTTCAAGGAAAACAAAAGTCCAGTTGTTTCTAACTAAACCTTCAGAATTATTTTCCCAGAACCTCCCTTGATGAGTAGATAAAGTGCAACGTCTCCTGCACCATATGAATCAGTAATGCCACTAAATACTGAATGACGCAAGTGTCAGAAGTGGTGCTGAATGAACTGGGTGGCTGTTCTTGTGCATTCTCTCACCTTCAGCTGTAGGCAGATGAGGTGTTTTGATCTTTACTATTTAACTTTGACTAATTGTAATTGCTCCTTCAAGATTAACACTATTTTTTTGCTTCTTTCTCAGTTTAGATCTGTCTAAATATACCCTTCTTGTTACCTTGGAAACTAAGTGGTGCAAGTAACACAAGTGTGTCTAAATTTATTTGTTGTTTTCATCTCATTTAAAATGCAGCCATATTGTGGGTTTGTACGTCCCTTCCGTATGACATCAGTGGGTGTAAACTTGTGTCTGATTTAGGAGATGTCAGGACCTTTCGACTTCTCTGTGGTTGTAAAGCCATCAATAAATCACACCTTAAATCCAAAATAACAGGTCAGAGTGCTTCAAGCAGTCAAAATAATCAATACATAATTGGGATTTTCTGAAATGTTTCCTTTTGAAGCATCATTAAGTTTTTATTTTTAGGATCTGCTGAACATTGATTGCATGAGGAAATATTTTACCCACCATGTTTTCTATCTGCCTGCAGCTGATGAAATTAGACTGAAGTCTAAATTTCTAAATTAGTTGTGATTTAGATGAACAGAGCACAATAACTCACGAGCTTCACTCAAGGCTGAGAGCTGAGAGCTGCATCATTTAGAACATTTCATTTATACACATATAGACTACATTTGGTTGTGAGAGCAGGTTGACTGTAGCCTAGTGAACTAGACCAAATTCTTGCTTTGCAGAGTTTGGTCTAGGCACGCTTCATTGGAACCCTCGCAGCCCAAACCACTGCTGTGTCTATCCAATCACAACTCGCTATAGTTTTGGTTGGGCCAATCACAGCGCTCTATATCATGGGCCAATCACAGAGCGGGAGTAGCCGATGACGTCAGCGCTGCGGCCGCGAACCCAAGCAACATGGCGGCAACTCGGAAAACACGTTCGTTTGAAACGGCTTTGTCATCAACATTGGATTATTTAGACTCCAACGTGCGTAAGTCTGTCTGATATACTTAGCGGTTTCTTATTTTTATCGAACAAAGTAGTGCAATGTCCCAGTGCACCTGATATTCGCGTGTTTTTCATACAAAAATTACAGAAATCATTGATGTTAGACGCTATTAAAGCCTCCCACTTTTCCGTCGCTGTGATTACGTCACGTTGTTCGTTACTCTGATTGGTCCTAGCGCTATCCAATTGCGTGCTGACATTTTGAAAGACAACCGTAGATCCCGCCTCACGACTGAGAGCCGTCAATGGGTCGTGGCCAGACTATATATACACATATATAGGATGGCTTGCCAGGCTAGGTTGACTGAGAAGTTGAAGCCAAAGTGAAGCAAGTCACATTACAGCACATTCTACTCCACAACCCCCCTGCGGAGAAGATGGCCCTAAGGGGTAGTGAGGAGTGGGGAAAAAGACGGGGGTTTGGTTTGAGCTGGGATTCTCCACTCTGTTGTGAGCAGCCGATCAGAACTGTAACACAGTCCTTGCAGCAAGTAAAACCTTTTAAATTTAAACAACCGTGTTTTGAGTCTTATTTGGTGAAAGAACTTTGTTAGTTATTATGTAGGAAGAATTTTCCTGACAAGCTTATTTGGAGTCAACCAAATTCAAGATAGCTGCCACAGCCAACAAACACAAAAATGGCTTTAACTCAGTCAGTTCTACAGATAATGAGCTAAGATTTCATGTGGAAGTGGCTGCTAGCAATTTTCAAAACGGCTGGTTTTAGGTTAATAAAAAAATCAAACACTGACAGAAAACAGATGGACAGAGTCTTTTTGCTTCCTCGCTGATATCACCGCATCTCATCCTCGAAAACCTTGCATTCTGTTCAAGACCCTTGACTCTGTGCTGTTCGTGTTTGATCCCGGGGTCTCTTAGGCTTCGGTCACACCTGACCAAACCTGACCTATTAAACCTAAAATGTGTTTTTAACCCCGACTGTAAACATGTTTGTTTCTGCTGTAAAATTTGGCATCTTTAGCATGGGAGTCTGAAGCTGGAGGACAGACTAAGAGCTGCCCACCAACTACATCCTGCTCCCTCACGTTGCCCGCCTGCATCACATATGGACTGGACTCGTGTTATGCAACACCTCCCATCTCTTTTGTCATCCAGGATTCAGCAAAACACTGGCCGTGGTTCATAGCAGGTTCTGGTGGTCCACCATGGTCAAGGACACTAAAGAATTTGTCTCAGCCTGTTGTGACTGTGCTCAAGCCACGACCCCTCGCTGACTCTCTGCTGGTCTCCTCAGACCTCTACCGATTCCTCGTCACCCATGATCCCACTTTAGTATGGACTTAGTTACCGGCTTCCTGCTTCGAACTCCAATAAAGTCATCCTCACCGTTGTGGACCGTTTTTTGAAGGTGGTTCACCTGGTACTACTTATTAAGCTCCCTACCACCAAGGAGAGGGCTGAGGTC
The DNA here is from genome assembly GCA_006937985.1 of Aphyosemion australe. NCBI lineage: Eukaryota > Metazoa > Chordata > Actinopteri > Cyprinodontiformes > Nothobranchiidae > Aphyosemion > Aphyosemion australe. Next base: position 165,967 of record SSNS01000088.1, read on the forward strand.
CTGGTCCGAGAGATATCATGGTCTGCCTAGGGACATAGTCTCGGATGGGGCCCCTCAGTTTGTCTCACAGTTCTCGAAGGAGTTTTGCCGTCAGCTAGGGATCCAGGCGAGCCTCTCTTCTGGCTTTCATCCCCAAATTGATGGACAGACAGAGCAGATGAATCTGGAGGTCGAGACCAAGCTCTGCCTGCCATGGATGGAGCATACAATGAACTCACTCCTGTCCAGCAACACAAGTGTGTCCTCCTTCTACACTGTCTATGAGTTCCAGCCTCCTGTGTTCTCCATTCAGGAGTGGGAGTCCAGGGTGCCCTCGACCCATGTGGCAGTGCTATGCTGCCAACGCTCCTGGAGGGTTACCTGGAGGAGTCTTCTTGTCACCTCCGCCATCTACACTCAATCGGCCAACTTCTACAGGAAAACCCTGTAAGGGTGAGACAGAAGGTGTGGTTGTCCACCCGAGATGTCCCTCTGTGAGTTGACTGCATGAAGTTGGCTCCATGCTTCATCTTCCCCTTCCACATCTCCATACTGTCATGACCCAGCAACACCCATGCCCATTTCTACAGCCTGCTTACATCACACTCATCTCCCACACCTGGTCATATTAATTAAGTCCACGCCGCTCATTAGTTTCTCCAGATATATAAGCCCCAGCGAGCCACAGACTCCTTGCCAGAAAGCCCCATTTGAGTAAATGTCCAGCATCTTGTCCATGCCTGCTTCCTCGATCACGACCTTGTTTCTGTTCCTCGGATTACCCCATCTCGCCTCACCCCCTCTGGATTGTTCACAGACCTCTGACCTCAGGATTTTGACCTTGGATCTGCCTACGAAGCTCTGCTCCTTGTCGGATCATTCTGCTGCCTGCTTCTCTGGTTCTGACCCAAGCCCAACCTTTGACAACACTCTTGCTCGTCCCTGTGGATTACTCCATCAGTAACCTCAGGTCTCAACTTTTAATTACGTTTCTAGACATCTTCCTGTGTTTGGTTGTCTTTATGGATCCCTGTTCCAGCCTTTACAAAAAATTACTAAATCTCAAAGAGACCTGTATGAAGTTCTGACTACACGGCCATTCAAATATTCTGAGATTTTTGAAGAAAAACAACTAAAAAACCGAATGGTTGAAATGTGTATTTTTGGTCCGAAGTTCTCATGCAGGAGCTGGTTAATATAACATTAAAGAAGGAGACATGATGCAACTCAGTGAGAAACACGATACTGTCACAAGTTTTCAAAAACTTCAAAATGATTGTTAATCTAAGGAGGTGAAAACTAAAAATACATTCTAAGGTTTTAGATTTTGACACATTACACCCCGTTGGAGCTTAGAGGTTTTCACTTTTGGAAAGGGTTCCATTCAGATTCATCATTTTAATTTTCTGTTATTTTAAAGCAGCTATTTACATCTTGAACAGCTAATTGTGCAACACTTTGTGGGCGATGGTGGCAGAGGAGTTAAGTGCCCGTCCCGCAATCGGAAGGTTGCACATTCACGTCCCGCTCAGTCTGTCGCTGTGTCATTGGGCAAGACACTTAACACATTGCTGCTGGTGGTGGTCAGAGGGACCGGTGGCACCAGTGTACGCAGCCTCACCTCCGTCAGTGCGCCCCAGGTCAGCTGTGGCTACACTGTAGCTCATCATCACCAGGGTGTGAATGACTGATTGTGTTGTAAAGTGCTTTGGGGGGGTTCTAGGACTCTGGAAGGCGCTATATCAAATACAGGTTATTTACAGTACTTTAACATAGATGGCTAAATAATTTAGATTAATTTGCTAACTAAATAGTGTCAGAATATAGAAATTAATCTGGACATTCAAGCTTGATCGTGAGCTAATGTCAAAAATGAGTCAAGATAAGTTTGTCTCGAGTAAAGATATTGTGTTTATACACAAAACAGTAGGTGATGACCCTAAAAAGTTTTCTTGCTGCTCTTTTTACAAACAAAACAGTTTTGTTGTCAAAAGATTTTAAAAAGCATATATTCTGCTTGATGACGAAGAAAAAGGTAAAACAGCAACTTCACTGAAAACAAATTACTATGACTGCATATTCTCAATCACCATGGAAACTGCACAGCTCAGATAGCACTAAACACAGTGGATCAATCTATAAATCGACTACCTGGTACATACAATAGCTGTTGATGCAGATTTACGTTTGTGAAAGTACCGTTGGGGATTGTGAGCTTTCATCTGATTACAAACATGTGGACAAAGGCAGGACTTTACACTCCAAAGCTCATCTCTGACTCACTGTTATATGTCCAAACAAACCTGCAGCTTCTGTCAAACTGATCTAGAGCAAGTTTAAATCTGGCGTGACATCAAACATTCACAGACGGAACCCTTAAGAAGCAGACCCAGACATTTCTCTCCCCAACCACACAATCAAAATCTCCTCCTGGGGATCCCAAGGTGTTCACTGGACAGAGAGGATAGATAATTCCTCCAGTGTATTCGGAGTTTGCCCCAGGGTCTGCTATAGGTGGGATATGCCCAGAAATCTGGTGATGAGGAGGCAGCCTGAACCACCTGGGCTGATTTCTTTAGAGGATCTGCAGAGGATGGGCAGCTCGAGCTCCTCATCTCTAAGACTGTGCCTGGTCACCCTACAGGCCATTTCAGACATTTGGAGACCAAAGTAGAGGGTTGGACTAGTAAATTGGGAGCTTTAATTTTGTCTTCACCATGGCAGACTGAAGCAACACCTTCATGATTGCAGATGATGCTCCATTGGTCCATCTCTTGCTCTCTTGCAGTTGTGACTTGTGTATAAGACACCAAAACACCTGACCTCCTCTTGAGCATAGCCCTTGTCCAACATGTTTCCAATATTGTCCAATACTTCCAGCCATACTTTTATTTTGGTAGTCCGTAGATTACTCACGGTGCACTTCCTATTCGTATGGCTGCTGCTACCGCTGTATTTGATAAGCCCTGATAAATAGCTTGTTCGGACGGATTAAACAGACACTGATTCAGTCGTCAACCACACCCGCCGACTACATAGCTGTGCCGGATTGGCCGACTACTCTTAATGAGTATATCTCTGTACTCGACAGTCAGGTTTACTGCTCTGCAGTAGAAAATCTATTAACTGTTTTTTTCCCCAAAACTTTGCCTGTTGCATCAACATAAATGGACATTTGAACTGAACAAAAGACAAAGGACTGAGACTTGATATAAATCTCGTTTGGGATGGTTGTTGAATTTTTCGGTGTGTCTTCCACACACACCCATTATTTGTTTTCTTTTTCTTTGTTTTACACACACACATGCACACAAGCACACACACGCACGCAGACACACGCACGCACCCACTGTTTTGGTTTATCCACCCAGTATTTGTGTTACGTCATATTACACTTATTGTTAATTCTGTTTAAGTACTCTGGCAGTATTTCAGTTGTTTATTATAATACAGGTCATTTTACAAAGAAAAGAAACATTTGTTGTGTATTATTCACCGATAAGCTCCACAGCCGAATCTATTGGGAACCAAATATCCAAAACTGAACCTATTTGTTTTAACCAGCTTTACACGAAGCAAAAACTCCCAACCTAGAAGGAGTATTCAACCTTTTTCCATTTGAGATCCAGGGTTTCAGAATTGGAACCGCTCATTGGTGAACAGCCCAAGTGCAAACTGAAAGTCGGCACTTGAAGATGCCAAAAGATGTCTTCAGCATCTTGGACCTGACCTAGACAATTCTGTACCCTCCAAAAAAGAGCTGTACCAAGAAAATATCAGCAATCTATTCATTGGTAGGATCAGTAGAAAAATCTGAGTAAAAATAAATGTTCAGTAGTAATTTGCTTCCATGCAGTGAGGACTGTCCAGACTGTTACATAGGGGAAACTAAACAACAACTACACAAGCGCATGGCACAGCACAGGAGAGCCACCTCTTCAGGTCAAGACTCTGCAGTCCACCTACACCTGAAGGACAAGGGTCACACCTTTGAAGATGACAAAGTCCACATTCTGGACAGAGAAGATAGATGGTTTGAGAGAGGAGTGAAGGAAGCCATCTATGTCAAATGAGAACAACCTACATTAAATAGAGGAGAAGGACTCAGGTTTCACCTCTCCAGCACCTATAATGCAGCTCTGAACCTAATTCCCAAACAGTTGCAGTCTAGGTCACACCCTCCTGAATCTAATTAATATAATGACTCCCACACAATAGAGCCTAACAACACCTCAGGAGGAAGGGAGGAGCGGTATTCATAGGTAGTTTCTGCTCATTAGGCAACAACAGACAGCTACAGTTTATAAGCTTGACTCTCCCATATTCCAGTCAGAATTGACAAACCTCCTCGGATGAGAAGAGAAACGTCTTCAAGAAACCAAAGAAGTCCAGTTGCCTTCATTTGAACCGACTCTGGATTACCATGCCTGGATGACTGAGAACCAGCAGGCTTCAATTATTATTTCACATAAAAAATAAATCTAAGATGGATTTGGTAATACTGTAAGACACTAAAAAGTAATTATTGATGATTATAAATTTAATTATGATAACAGCGAGTCATTAATTCCTAAAAGCAGCAGTTAAATCTGAGCAAACCATAAAAGATAACCAAAGTAGATGTTTCATGACAAGATAGAAAAAGCACGACAGCAGTAAGAAAAATTTGTTGCGAGCTAAAAGATGAGACAGTATTTCAACTCTCTCCCAAAATGAATGACGATGCACTACCTCTGGATATCCATCCTCCTCTGACTGTAGTTTCCTTATTTCTCATTTTCTGTCAGACAGAAGTGAGCCGAGCGCGCTGTGGCCATTAACTCTCAGTGTGATGGAGGAGACGTGTGTCAGCCGGTGGCTCCCCCTCTGACAGACTGAAGAGTGTCTGAGTTTTAGAAAACTCATTCCGTCCACATCTTCACTCACTGCCTCCCACTCGCTCTACCTGCCCAGCTCTGCTGCTACACCTGCAATAAAACAATGTCTCGCTGCAAAACACCCAGGTCAAAGACATTTGAATAATTTTTGTGATTGACTCCAAGCCTGCAGGTCTCATGGGAAACACGTCCCAGTGTGAAGGAGAATAGTTGGGTTGGGTGATGGTGCTACGGTGCAGCCAGGGGCCACAGCCATGCCCTGCTGACTTCTCAGATGAAAGGGTTTGAACCCAGATGAAAAGTATGAAATTCACCTGAATTACGTTTGTTTATTCGTTACTAAAATTCCTTGTGAACCACTAAACAGCTCAGATAAACAACGGATCCCATGCAAGATGGCCGCCTTTGCAAACACGTGTCTTTGAAAGTTTTAGAGATATTACGTAGTGGTTTCTGAGAGTCACACATTGTGTGGGATTTCTCATATTATCATGTTTTTTGTAACATTTGATTAAAATGCCATTTCTCAACGTAAGAAGGTCTTGGATGAAAACTCTGGCAGGTGGTATGCATACCTTCATGACATACTAGGCCTTTTATGCTTTACAAATTGAAGGTTTAATTAATGTTTTAAATGATCACAGCCTCTTTATTATGCCATCAACTACAACAGGTGCTGTGCATACGAAGCTGATGTCAACCAAAAGTCTAAAAACAGTCAGATACACCCTCTAAAGTAGCCATTCTTGTTGTTTTGCACCTGCCTGTTTGTGTCTGGTTGTGAAACAAAACCTGTCTACAATTAATAAATGAAAGGTTTGAGTTGATTGTTCAATGCTTTTTTTTTTTTTTAATAAAAAATCTTCAGTAACTGTATCAGACGGAGCACTACCATGAAAGATTTTCAAGTCAAATAGAAACTCATTTCAAGTTGGATTTGACCTGAAAAGTCAGCCTGACACAATAAAGATGTTCTAAAGCGCAGCAGGAAAACTTTTTGACTTTGTCACAAAAACTTAGAGTTCATTCAAGATGAAACAGCTGCAACTGTAAGGTGTTTTACAATACTGGAGGCTTTAAGTTTAAATAGGAATAATACCAAATGTTAAGTAAAATTATTTTGTTTGAACCAGGGTTATTATCGTAAACGAAAACTAACGAAATTACGAAAACTAGAATTAAAAAATTTTTTCGTTAACTGAAATAAAAATAAAAACGAATTTAAAAAAAAAACTGAAACTAACTGAAACTGTAATGAGCGTTAACAAATCTAACTAAAACTAACTGAATTTATACAGAAAATTAGCTTAGTTTTCGTATTTATGTTTTATTCTAATTTCCCGTAGTTTTTTTTTGTGCGCGTGCCACAACAGACGGCTCGTCAGTCAACATCGAGCGTCATGTCGGCAAGAGCTGGGAGTGACAGGCAGTGTTGTACATACCGGTAACGTCCTTACGCGGCGGCCATCTTACCTCAGACAGCTGCCCCCTTTCGTAACATTGGTGTCAATGGTGCATGTTGTCAGGCTCTGCCTTCCAGCCCTCCTGTCCTCCAGCTCCTTGTGCACCAGTATCTCGTCTCCCCTGCTTCAGTTCCTGTTAATTGGTCCCACCTGCCTCTCGTTTTCCTAATCACCCAGCTCCCCAGATCCTCCTGTATTTAAGCCCTGTCTGTTTTCTGTTCAGTGTCGGTTCATTGCTTATGTTGTGTCTTGCCTCAGTTCAGCTTAGTTCATTAATTAAAACCTTAAGAACTCCTAATCAGCCTGCTCATTCCTGCTCACCTGCATTTGGATCCTCACCTCAGCCTGCAGTTCATGACACAAGTACTATTTAAATAACTCTAACTTGCTCAATTTTCAACCAAATTTCAAACGGTTTGATTTGTTATAAACGCCAGAGATGTGGCTCTAAAATATGACAGATTTGGCCCGTTAATTTAAAAATGTTACAGTATGTCCTATCAAGCCTATGTGTCATAAGGTTTGTAATAAGGCAACCTGCTTGTAAATCCGTTAATATTTCATCGAGTTATGAGTGTTTTTGTTTAAGCTGTTCAATCACCTTCCATCTGCTACCATTGAGAACGGAACGTAAGCTGTCCGAGGTAAGATGGCCGCTGTGTAGGGATGCTGTCGACTCCCAGTTAAGGCATCTTGTGATATATATATATATATATATATCTATGGCTAAAACAGCCTGTGAATCATAGACTTTATAAAAAAAAAAGACCCTGAAATTGTGGCCGCCTTAGGGAATAGCGGTCGGTGTGGCGTCTACTCTCCAATGTCTATGCTGTGGTGGCCTGACCTCTTGGTGCGTTCATTTTACCTCAGAGAACATACAACTGCACATAACATCGATTTTAGATGCACCCTTACAAGTTTATCTTGTAAAATAAACACGTTTCCACCACAGCTACTATTGGCATTATAAGAAGCTGCTATGTTGAACCTCAAAGTTGGATTCAAAAACATTCTCTGACTTAGGGGGGTGTTCCAGTTCATTATTTCTACTCGGAAGTTAGAATTTCTGAGATTTTTTTGTTACTCTGCCATATCTTTGATACTTACGGTAGCTCACCTGTTCTAACTGAATACATTTTTGAAAAACTATGATGATTTTCTGGGATTTTTTTTTACACACAACAATTATCTATTCTTTTATTCATTCTTGTCCCTGATATGTAACTAATATTACAAAAAAGACTAAAACTATAACTGAAACTAATAAACAAGTTGTTAAAACGTATTAAAACTAAATAGAATTAAAAATTTTACGTAAAAACTAAATAATAAAAAAAAACTAATAAAAAATGCAAAACTATTAAAACCTTGGTTTGAACAACATTTGCATGAGCTGATGTTAAAGGGGTAATGTAGAATAGTTTGAACTGGTCTTGTGTAGAGTTCTTATCAGTAGTCAGTGTTTTACCTGCAGTAGGAATCACGCCATCATTAGTTTGACAGAAGTTTTGTGAAGAGAGATGAGTTTCATGAGTAGATGAGCCTCGAAATGATGCATCCAGATACAGTTATTAGTATTAGTCGTCGTTATCATTAGAATGACTTCAGATATTTGTGTGAGTTACTTAAATCTTTGAGAATTTCTTCTTCTGACTAGACGGTTTTTAAGTTTCTTATCTTACAGTCAGACGCAGATAGACACCATTGTTGTTTGTCCACTTAATATTTTACTTAAAATTACAAATGCAACTGTCAGTGAAGCAAGGTGAAGGATTTCTCTATGAGACAATTTGTCAATCTTTCCATCATCACTGACCCTAAACGATTAGCTCCTCTAAATCTGAGACCATGGTCTTGAGTCAGAAAAGGGCAGAAAAGGGTAGTTTAAGTATCTCGGGGTCTTGTTTACGAGTGAGGGAAGGGTGGAGCGTGAGATCGATAGGCGGATTGGTGCTGCGTCTGCAGTGATGCAGGCGTTGTACCGGTCTGTCGTGAAGAGAGAGCTGAGCTGGAAGGTGAAGCTCTCGATTTACTGGTCAACCTACGTTACCCTCACATATGGTCACGAGCTTTGGGTAGTGACCAAAAGAATGAGATCATGGATACAAGCGGCTGAAATGAGTTTTCTTCGCAGGGTGTCTGGGCTCTCCCTTAGAGATAGGGTGAGAAGCTCGGTCATCCGGGAGGGGCTCAGAGTAGACCCGCTGCTCCTCCACATCAAGAGGAGCCAGTTGAGGTGGCTCAGGCATCTGGTTAGGATGCCTAGTGGACGCCTCCCTGGTGAGATTTTTCCTGGGCAACTCCAACCAGGAGGAGACCTAAAGGAAGACCCAGGACACACTGGAGGGACTATGTTTCTCATCTGTCCAGGGAACGCCTTGGGATTCCCCCAGAGGAGCTGGTCCAAGTGGCTGGGGAGAGGGAAGTCTGGGCCTCTCTGCTTAGGCTGCTGCCCCCATGACCCGACTCCCTAAAAGCAGAAGAAAATGGATGGATGGATGGATGGAAACAATCATCTAATGCTTTTTTTCACCAACAAAATCAAGTCCTTTAGTTAATCCATCTGCAAGGTTTTCATAAAGCAAAGAAAAAGATTTCTCCAAACTTTGTTTTTCCACATTTGGTGCTTTTTGGGCTTTGTATGTGTATCATGATTTCTTTGCAGCTTATTGTATGCAGTTCAAAGTATTAAAAAACATTTTATAATCATTGTTGCAAACTGCACCATATGAAACTTAGCTAGTTGCTGTTGTAGAAGTTGCAAAATCATACAGTCACCTAATTTGCATAACTTACCATGTGATGATATAAACAATTCATTTGTGGCCTGAACGTTTACATCTATGCTGCATGAGGACTGGGCTACCTATGAGTGCTGAGGAGCCAATGGCAGCACTTGCTGCATATTGATGAGAGTAGGAATGATAAACTCCTGCGTGGGCAAGTCAAACGTCTCCAATAACCCATAACATGTTGCTATGTTATATTCTAGCTGCTTTTTAAGAAAAAGTGTAGCTATGAATGGTCTGAAAACTCAATGAAACCATCAACAGTCACTAGTGAAGATAACATTACTGTTGCTTCAAGTTTCAAACAAGTTACTTTTTAAAAATACACAATTACAGGTCCAACCCCATTTTTCAAGCTTTCCCCCTAGGCCACACCTCCAGGATACAGGAACATGCATAGCTTGTTCCTGGGGGTTAAATTTTACGTTTACGAGATGTTTTGGTACCTTTTCTGTCATAATTCCTAATGTAATGTACCGTATAACAATTTAGCATGCTAGCTAAAATAGTGTGGTCTTTTTATGGTAAAAAACGAGGCAGTTTTTAGCTTTCTTGGCTTATTCTTAACTTCAAAATCACAGCAGCTCAATGCCACTAACAAGCTGGGAAAATGCCACAAAAAGGTGAAAACTCCAGAACCCTGAACCTCCTGCCACGCGCTCTCACCTCGGCTGCCACACACACACGCATGCGCGTTTACATGGCAACAAACTGCCAGCCGACAGAGGATGGGCTGCGTTCACAGACAACAGGTCCATCACCCAAATATTTCTGAAGAAAACAACCAGACCCCAAACAAAACATCTACAACAACTCCTTAAATTAAATTTGCAACCACAAACAGAACGGAACATTCAGTCCATTATGCTAGGTAGCCCGGCTTTGGCTTCCCTTCCTGTTCAGCTGCTCCAAGCTGAAAATGTGCAATTTGTGCACATAGAGGGGTATGCACAGATGGGGAAGGGGAGGTCAGAGGGCAATTTGATGGATGGTTCAGGGTCCAATCACTAAGAACGGCATGTTCACAATAGCTACGTTTACATGCGCCAAATTTCCCCAATCCGATTAAAATCTTGGTTGATCGGAAATCCCAAATCTCTGTTTACATGGACACTAACATGATCCGATCATGCCGCGATGCGCGCACCATAGATTGCGCATGCGCAGACCTGTCTTTCCCGGAAGAGAAATTGTAAACAAACGCCATCTTGTCCGCACGTCTTTTCCCTTGCATTTTATTTGCTTATTCTCTAGCTTCGGTGAATTCCTGCTTCCTGCATCTTTAGATGCACTTTAGATGCACTTGAGTGTATAACTCGGCATTTTTAGCCGTTCGGCCATGGAGACGTTCAGTAATATTGAGCTCACGTAGTGTTTCCAGTAAAAAATAGCGTCGGCAAAAAATTACTTCTGTTTACCACCCGCCATGTTTTCGATCTGTCCTGAGCATGCGCAGAGGCGAAAAGAGGTCATGCTGAAGTTGCACACATGCGCAGTGGGCATTATTTTACCCCAACGATCCGAATGGCTGTGTACATCATAGACATTGAATCAATTATTATGTCTATGGTGTACATGGACGCCAATCGGATTGACGATCGGACAAAACCACCTCTCTCAATCGGAATGAAATTTCATTCGGATCAGGCCGAATCGAATCAGAATATTCCGATTGACATGTTTACATGACAAATTTTTGATTCAATAGGGCATTTAATCCAATTACTTGTGCCCATGTAAACGTAGCTAATGATTGGATGAGGTCTTTCCAGAATTGTAAATTTCAGAAGCATACCTGTCAAGTCTCGCATTTTGGTTGGGAAGTATTTTCCCAGAAATTCTCATGGAGTCTCACTGAGACCTGAGAGAGTATTTTCAAACCCAAAACCTGTGTGTTCAGAGTGATTACAATTATCTATTTTTTGACAAAACATTTCATTTATTGGTTTTCATCAGTATGTGAAGAGCATTTTAAGCAGTATGGCAAAAAAAGCTCCAGAGAACAACTCCTACTACATCTTAGATTGAGAAAATATATATATATGAAAAGGTAGTAGCAGGTAAGATGGTAAATCCTAGGAACATGGAGCTGCATGTAATCAACACCAATGAGGCGATACATTGGATGGCGGTGGCAGAATAAAATCACCACCACTCCAAGTGGGAGTACAGTATATGACTAAATCTTTCCACCCCCCTCCACTAGCTGCCATTATTCCTCCGTGGTGCAAATTGCCTGTCTGAGTACAAGCCTGCAATATTCCCAGCAGTCGTCCATTTGGCTCTTAGAGAGGCTCTGCTCTCAACAACAACAGTGAAGCAGAGGTCACATGCTGAACAGTCATTCAGGGGTTGGAATGATACAGTTTAATTTACTCAGTAACACAGGACACCATCACTCAGGCCTTCAATGGATACCTTCTCTTTTTATGGTTATTGGTGTGTGTGCACTATTGGCTTGAAGAAATTGCTGCAACAGCGTAAACACAAGGCCTTGTCATCACTGACTCTCGTTTGGGATGATGGTTTGGTAATTTTCTGTTCCAACCATAATAACCAACTGGGATTTTATTGTCGGTTTCTTTTTAAGTATGGCTGATTCTTTGAATGAATTAAAATGTTAGGTGAAGAAGAATAGGAGAATATAAAACCACTTTTTTCTCAGCAAATATACGGCAACTCAGTTTATTTGAAATTTTTTATATTTTCCCCCTACTTTCCCTCTATTTTTCAGTCCATGCTTCGTTCTGGTTCCTAGGGTGCTGACCTGGGCCGGCATCGAGACTGTCAGATGCTGATTGGTAGGGGGCGGAGTCACTGGTTGCTCCAGAGCTTTCTGGCTGCTGTCTGCAGCCATTTCCTGGTTCAGAGTCTGACAAAAAGCCATTAAACTGAGTTGAATGTTCAACATCACCACCATTTTGTGCTGAGTTGTGTTTCTGTGTAGCACACTAACTTAGGACAGGATACTGTGATGGCCCAGCGTGCCATTTTCACTCCAGACCCCTCTTTTATTGGGGAACCTGGAAGGTTGTTGCACCTGAGAGTCAGGTGGTGCTGAGGTTATTAAGCTCCGCTTCTGCAGGTCTCACTGTGGGGGCTCTCCTCTTTCTTCCTAACATGAGCCGGGTTGCTAGGTATATGAATAAAGCTAACAAAGATTGTGGTTCTGGAAATATGATGCAACTATTACTAACAATTTTACTCTAAGCAATTTTCTGCTGCTTATCCAAGGTTTGGTTTAAAAAGGTAAATCCAAGCATCCTTCTCCAGCTCCTTCTGTGGGAATTCCAAAGTTTTCATTTGTATAGCTCCTTTCAAGGTACAAATCACAAGGAAGACACTAACCCCGAACGGCAGCAGAACGTCGCTGCTTCAAATAGAATCCATTATAGTCTATGGGGTTGGTCCAAACCAGCTGTGGCACGGAAATTTTCAGGCACGTCCCAGAAGCGCTGCATCATACCACGCCACACCGCGCCGTGCCACTAAAGATAGGATTGGTTTCTATTTTTGCCACGAGCCACTTCTGAGAGGCGTCAATTTCCGCAGGTAACATAGGGTTAGACAGGAAATCACACACGGTTTCAGTGTGAAACGTCTGGTAATTTTCAAAATAAAATACTATTGAAGCGATGCGATTTCATATCTATGTAGATTACATCTATATGTGTGATGTAAAGGCTTATTTACTCCCAGCATCTTTCGAGAAGTGCAATGATGTGTTTTTCATGGGTTTAATTCTGGCAGTGGAGAGGAACAACATTATATATGACAGTGATATCAAAAGTGATTTTCTTCTTCTGCGGATGGCATAAACAAACCGTGACCTTTACTATTCAACTACTACTACTTACTATGCAACTTTTTCATATTTTAAATAATTTTCTTGAACCAGTTTGTGCTAAAATGACCCTTTACAGGGTTAATGAAATGTCACTCAGACCCCCACCGCCCTCTGTAGCCAGAGTACCACACTTGCAACTTCAGAGTGGCGGCCCGGTCCCTGTTGGACTTAGTAAAGTGAAGCTGACATACCTGGTGCTGCAGTCTGCTTCCAGTATGTTTACTGCATGTTTTAGATAATGAACACAGCTGATTTGTTTGATTTAGTGATGAACCGCTCCTGTAGACACTAATGAAGGCTGAGGAGACATTTTAGCAGTTAGATTAAGGTGTTAAAAAGACGAACGCACAGCGAGGAGATAAGTTTCACTTTTACTAACGCATTCTAGAGGGTGCTAAAAACACACCAAAACTGCCAAGTGTTTCTTTAAAGTCTCGAGGGATTTTGTGATCTCGTGAGTCCAGCGAAGAGGACGGTGAAGAAGTCACTCTGCGGCTGAGACTGTCACGGTGTGGACTTGATCGCAGTAAAACGCGCAAGTAAACCGTTCCGCTGCTATTCCACACCGCTGTTTTACACCGCTGTTTTACACCGCTGTTCTACACCGCTGATGCCTCCAGTGTGAAGTCGGGGTAAGACATCTAAACTTCTCTTCCTGAGGAAGAAACTCTGTCCCAACATGGAAGAAGTGACAGGGAACCACCTCTATGCACGTTGAAGGTCAAGGCATCAAGTCTCTAACAGAACTACATCATCTGCAAATGTGCAGAAGCGAAACTTCATGGTTCCCAAACCAAACACCCTCCTCTCCATGACTCCACACACAGGATCAAAAACAAGAGGACAGCTGACTTTGTTCCCAGAGTGTGAACACAGCTGTTGTTTTGTTTGTACTGGCACTGGATTACAAGCCGTAACAGTAATCACCTTTTTCACATAATAGGAAAAAATACAAATGCAGGCAAATCTACTAACTCGGCATCTCAGGGAAAAAGCCAATCTTTGACTCTTTGATGTAGCTCCTGAATAAACAGAGTAAAGTTTTCCTGTTTCTTTCACTGCTTTTTGCTTCGACACAAATACGTTTGGATGAAAGTTGATTAAAAGCAAACCAGTTGTGGAATGACGGAAAAAGTTTGAAGATTGTGCTTTGGTATACATTTGCGTCCCCTGCCCACTATTTCCTCAGACACTCAAGAATAAAGTCAGTTTGTTTCTTGGCTCATGTAAAAGACATTTTTGAAAGCAGTAGAACAGCAGAACTGAAGCAGAATGTAATTAATAAAATAAAAACTGCAAATAGCAAGCTTGCTCTCAGAGTCTGCATCTGTTGAGTCAGACTACCGGGATCCTCATTCTGAAGCCGTCACATAACATCATGATCACTGCTTGAGTAATACTGCTCATTGAGTTACAGTAAAACGTTCTGCTGTGAAAACATCCATACCAGGACTGATAGTGCTGTTTGTCACCCACCTAAGCTTTTCTGAAGACCAGTTACACCAGCTGCATCAGGATGCTTTGTGTTGCCCCAGATAAAGACCAGTGGGGGTGTATCTTTGGCCAGTGGACCAACAGGAAGTGGAGGTGGTGCATCCCCAACAGCTCATCGCACTATTCCTGCCAGACTCCAGTGACACGTTGGCTCCATGGTGCCAGTTTGTTTTTATGAGCAGAAATGATGTTCAATCATAAAACGTTGCAGAAAATCCTAATGATACATAAACTAAACTTAAAAATTCAATTGGCTTAAACACACCTAAAGAACTCTCGTCATCGTGATCTGTACTCACTCATTACATGGCCATCACTCCATTCCCCAGGTTGTTACATTGTTTTGTATATAAATTGATACCAATCATCGGTAGAACACCGTCATGTCTTCGCTCATTACTCATCACTTCCAACAACCAGCGCAATTTACGTTCCAGAAACCTAATCTCTATGGTTATTCCTAAAGCTCGCACCTCCTTTGGCCACTCCTCATTCCAGTTTGCTGCTCCCAATGACTGGAATGAACTGCAAAAATCACTAAAGCTCACTACATAGGTTCCATTATCTACCTTCAACAATTCATTATGATCAATAGATTCTGATCAATGTGCCTGCTTCTGAGTGCTTAAAGCAGCATTCCCCAAGATTGCAGTTATTGCAGTTGGTCTCTGTCGCCCTCTAGAGGCTTGCTGCGTAACGTCACTGTCGTAACATTAAATCTCTCTCTCAGGCATAAGAGGCATGTTTACATTCCTAATGTCAGGCAAAACAACGAAAACAAACTTTTCCACCTCCACACATTGAATAAATAGTTTTATCAGGACTGTATAACAACTTTATGCCCGACCAAACACAATAACCCTGGTGAAATCATTTATTACTTACCTAGCCATTAGCAGCACGGCTAGGTCAGAGTCCGTAGTTCATGCCGTTCTTTCTAAAAGAGCTAAAAGACGGCCCAATAATAACTCTGGTCTTTGCTCCTGCTCTATCACGTTCATCTTTTCTTTTCCTAGATTCCTCTGATAAGGGATTTCTAGCTTTCTTTGGTGAATCTGCCACTGCTACAGCGAGTATACGTTATACAATTATGGCAAGCCAAAGGGATAAAAAATGTCCGCCAAAACGCTCGTTCAAAATGCGCGTTTTGACGGACATAATGCTCGCTTTTAGAAAACGCAAGTTTTTGCCTCCTTTGGCGTCAAAACGTGCGTTCAAGATGCACATTTTGGCGGACATAACGCGCGTTTAGAACGCACGCTTTTTTATCCCTTTGGCTTGCCATATTCTGCCGTAAAACAACACCCAGTCAGCTACCCGATGCACAAAAACTGTATAGCGCAGTAAACAGACGTGGGACCCCCCAACACTATCACAGGTATGAAAATGAACATAATAGATAAAACTATGACGCAAAAACTTTACCAAAAAACATAATTTTAAGGTGTAAAAGGTGCAGAATGTTGCTTTAAAGATTGTTTTAAGTGTGTTTTGACTGATTGCACATATTGTATATGAGAACAGTCTTTTATATCTAACTGTTTTTGTCTTCCTCTCCCTGGGCTGCCACCTTATCGTGGTGGAGGGGTTTGAGTGTCCCAATGATCCTAGGAGCTAAGTTGTCTGAGGCTTTATGCCTCTGGTAGGGTCACCCATGGCAAACAGGTCCTAGGTGAGGGATCAGACAAAGTGCAGCCCAAAGACCCCTTATGATGAATAAAATAAATGGAATCAGTGTTCCCTCGCCCGGACGCGGGTCACCGGGGCCCCCCTCTGGAGCCAGGCCTGGAGTTGGGGCACGCTGGCGAGCGCCTGGTGGCCGGGCTTTCACCCATGGAGCCCGGCCGGGCATAGCCCGAAGAGGAGACGTGGGTCCCCCTTCCCATGGGCCCACCACCCGTGGGAGGGGCCAAAGGGGTCGGGTGCAATGTGCAAAGGGCGGTAGCCGAAGGCAGGGACCTTGGCGGTCTGATCCTCGGCTACAGAAGCTAGCTCTTGGTACGTGGAATGTCACCTCTCTGGTGGGGAAAGAGCCGGAGTTGGTGTGTGAGGTTGAGAGGTTCCAACTAGATATAGTTGGACTCACCTCAACGCATGGCTCTGGCTCTGGAACCAGTTTCCTTGAGAGGGGTTGGACTCTCTACCACTCTGGAGTTGCTCCCACTGAGAGGCGCCGAGCAGGGGTGGGCATACTTCTTGCCCCCCATCTTGGTGCCTGTACGTTGGGGTTTACCCCGGTGAGCGAGAGGGTAGCCTCCCTCCGTCTTCGGGTGGGGGGACGGGTCCTGACTGTGGTTTGTGCTTATGCACCAAACTGCAGCTCAGACTACCCACCCTTTTTGGAGTCCCTGGAGGGGGTGCTGGAAAGCGCTCCTTCGGGTGACTCCCTCGTTCTGCTGGGGGACTTCAATGCTCACGTGGGCAACGACAGTGAGACCTGGAGAGGTGTGGTTGGGAGGAACGGCCCCCCTGATCTGAACCCGAGTGGTGTTCTGTT